>CAJDSM010000472.1:23817-40428 GCA_903981925.1 Ostrea lurida
TGGTGTAGGAGCGCCCAGGAAGCTTACCTCTGACACTTGAGATCTGACTCTGAGAGATGGGGAAGCCCTGACCGGGGAAGGCTGCCACGGTGGCCTGTGGGGGATTGGTTGGCATTGTGTATGATCCCTGTCCGGAGAGGCTTCCTGGTCTAGGTGTGACTACCTGTCCTCCGGGCATCGTGGGAGCTGGAGTGATCTGAAAATACATAATATCATTCCTATAGCGACTCGCAAGGTGTTAAAACTTGTTCCCCAATCCTTTTCATTTGATCAATAAAATATTTTCAACACAAACAAAATTTGATCCAAAGTTAAATCTTGTTGTATTGGCAGGGATGGATCATCCGATAAAATGAGATGTGAAGTGTCAAGTGTGATCCGCTTATTCGCAGCTGTCAATGAGTTATCCAACTTTGGATCAAATTAATGTAGCAATGACAAATCTACTTTGTGCCCCATACCTCTAAATGCACATTCAGATGATACGAAATTTTAAATTCCTAAATATTAGATTGTAGTGAAATCGTATTTTATGTACATAAGTCTCAATTGTGATGCGATTGATCAATTTCTACAAAAATGTGCACTTATGTATTGTTACATCATCAATTTAGGCTGGTGAAACGGATTAAGACACCAACAGTGTAGTGATCCAGAAAGTTAAATCACAGACTTGACACATGGGAACAGGATGGGTATATAATAAAGAAATATTCCACAATAACAGATGTGTGAGCTGAATAATTTCAGATGCAAATTTATTATGTCTTGTGTGTTTTTACCTGCTTCAATTTTATACTAGCAGCTACAAAATTTTGTTGCAAATTTTTTTTTTTTTTTTTTTTTTTTTTTACAATGTTGCCTTTCATACACAACAATTACCATTTCTACATTCAATAGTCGAGTAAAATGTCTCCCACAATTGAGAAGGCAATATACCTGTACTTCTGAGGGGGGTACATAAGAGCCATTGGTTCCAGGTATGTCACAGCTAAGTTTAGGACAGCATTGTCCTGGGATTGTAACCTTTCTACAGTATGTGGGAAGGGTAGGTGGATAAATCGGACATCTACAAATAGGAATTTCATTATATATACCGCTGGTTACTGACATGGTGAGCTATAGCAATGATAAATATCAAAGTCCTGAATTGCTATAAACAATCATTTACAGTGTATTATAAAGTCTTACTTGGATACGCATTTGTATTCTCCCTTCTGGGCATTCTCACAAGTACACACATAGTCACAGCCATCCTGCCAGGATTCTCCTTGTTTGTATACTGTTCCCTTGTAGATGCAAGCATTGTAACCTTAAAGGAAAAACCATAAAGATTCTGGTTTAGTACATTGCTATTAAGCCTATTTCACATTTTGTAATGTTCAGAGCATATACAGGGTTTTATAGGAAGCTGACGTAATTAAAAACTCTACTATACAATGCTTCAAACTTCTCTTCCATTTAAAAAAAAATTTTTTAAAAAAAGAATTGTATTTATTGTAACATATTTTGGGAAATATTAAATTTTTCTCCTTTTTTTGTGAATACTATTTCAATGTTTTAAATGAAACAAACAGCTGGAAAAAAAAAGCCCACTAACCTCCATTAGAGGTGAATGGATTGACTGCACCGGGTTTGACTTCATTTGATCCATAGACCGTGTTGTGAGATCCAATGGGGACTACATTGAATGCATTAGGAGGTGGGGTGGAGGCTCCAGCCATGTTGTTGTACACTGGCTGGTAGTTGATTGGTCCACTCTGACATTTTGGAACTCTGCAGCAGGTATCCGATGGGTCCCTTTCCAGGGTGCAGTACGATGGGAGACCGGAGTACACACGGCATCTGTTCAAGGAGATAAAACACAATTATTCATCCTGTAAAAGTGACAATATTCAGATCTGATGAATGGGAGTAGTCAGACCTTGCATCACATTTGTAGTTGTTCATCTTGGCGTCAACACAGATACATCTGTAGTTGCATCCATCATCCCAAGTAGCTCCCTGTACATGCACAGTATTGTCAGTGTAACGACACATATCTGAAATATATAATCATTCTTAATATATGTATCATTTACCAGGTTCCCAATCTGAAACCACAGTAGTATATGTGCTGCCAAATATATGGAATCAAAATTATAATTATAGTGAAATAAAAAATTTCCATTTATGTTAACCATCAACAAAAAATAAAATCCTCAAAAATTAATGAAACAAGGGCATCAAATTTGAATGTAATAAGCACAACCCTAAATGCTACCAACAATTACACAGTATGGGCAGAAAATTCATGTATAAACATGTATCACAAATAAGCCAATCGTTTATTCAATGTAATATATCTTAAGCCATTATAAGAAATCTGCTTTCCCTGATTTTGGCGATTGTCACAGTTAAGCACACTGAGTGTTGCTGCTTTGTACCTGGAGGTCTGGTGGTTCCCTGTGGAACTGTGGGATAGGTAATGATCACTGGTTTGGGAGTGGTTACTGGCTGGGGTTTAGGGGTAGTCTTGCTCTCATCACATCGTGCTCTCTGACAGCAGGCATTATTGGGATCTTGTTCATATGTGCAGTACCAAGGAAGATTGTAATATTGTGGGCATCTGAAAGATGAACAATGGGTGGACTTGAAAGAGGATGGATACGAAGAGAAGTACTTGTGTAGTTCAAAACTTAAAATGTAAAGTTTCACAATCCATTATTCTGTGGAGGTAGATGAAATGCAATATTGCATTAAATACCTAATGATTCAATTTCTTGTTGATAAAATTGCTTACGTGTAAGTACACTTGTACTGTCCTCTCAGGGCATCCAAGCACTGACATGTAAGCTTGCAGCCATCTTGCCATTTCTGATTCTGCTGGTATATTTTTCCCTTGTATACACAAGCACCTGTGAACATGAAGTAATGATCCATTATCATCTGCAAATTATCTTTATTTGATATACGAGAGCATGTTCTGCAAATGATTAATTTTTTAAACTAAGTCATGATACTGACAAATAAGTTGATGTTACAATGATTTCGACTGTCAGCATTTGACAAATCCTATAGTCATTATGGTGATCTAATACAGTATATCAGAACTAAAAATTGTAGTTACTCTTCAGAAAAAAGTTTCATAAATACAGCGTCATGATTTCAAAAATGTAATACTACAATATGTATTAGTAAAGAAAAAATAAAAGACAAAATGTACATCAGGAAGGAAAATAATATGACAAAGACAACTACCAGTTGTGCCATTAATCAGGGTGCCGAGTGGATTGTTGGGTCCAACATTGCTCTGACCATTGAAGCCTGGATTCACGACTGGGGTGGCATAGTACACAGGCTGAGGTGTAGTGGAACCAGTGAATCCAGGGGGGTAAGATGGAGCAGCATTACACTCTGGAACCACACAGCAAGGATCGTTCTGATCGGCAACCAATCGGCAGCCATCTGGGATCTTGTTGAATTGGGGACATCTGTTGATGAAACATAAAAATTTTTCATCATATTCACCAAAGGTAAGCCATTTTGAATTTTGAAATTCCAATTTCAAAGTTGATATGAAATTTGTCTTCCTGGACATTGTTTTATGACTTTCATAATTAAGAGTATATGCCTTATTTAAAAACATGGTAATATTTGTTTTTCTGGTTCCAAGGAACACATGCTGGCCGCAATTTCACCATAAATCATGATTAAAATTAGAAGGACCCTCAGGAAAGGAATACACATGTTAAATAAAATAATTTTAATTCTTATAGTTACTGTCAGTTTTGAGATTTGATAGCTTTGTAAGCAAAACCAAATAAAATAATCAATACATTTAATTCAAGAGAGTTATATCCCTTTGCTACCATCACCCTCATGAGATTTTATAGTTTGTAAACATGAAAAATAAGAATTTGCTAATCATAAATACTTATTTCATAAATCTACAGATCTCCCATATATTTCAATTTTAGAATATGTTCCCAGTATTTCTATACATCCCTAAAATAAGCCACAGTCTGATGGCCACTGACCTAGCTCTGCAGCTGTAGAGATTGTTGTTGACATCATCACATCGGCAGACCTTGTCACATCCATCCTGCCAAGTCTGTCCTTGTCTGTAGTATACACCCTTATACACACAGTAGCCTGAAAAAAGATGGCACTCTTAACCATGGTCAGGATAAAACTACACTTGGTTTTCAATGTACCATGAAAATACTTCAACCAATACTGAATGTACATGTCCGAATAAAACACAGTAATGCACATAATAAATTTCATTTTTGAAAATACATGACAGCATGATTTGTGATGTTTTCACACCAGTATACTTTGATAAAAGTACTGACAGGTTAAATGTTAACACTTCATACCCTTATTTATTTTCAAAATGAAATATTTTTTACATATAATTAGCATTCCACTTTTATTTTTGTCAGAATTCTCAGCTATTTAATAGATTAAACAAGACTAAATTAAAAGCACATCATTTACAACTGCACTGCACTCAATATGATTAATAAAGATACCAAACAAACATTGGAAATACATATATATTGTTGAATATCCACCCATCATATGTATTTCTCTTTTCTATTGTTTTTTGACCCAGCATGAGATGGAAAAAGTACATTTGTCTACTATTTCCGACATTCAGGTTGGCATGTACCCCATCAACTGAATCCCATACTCACCGTTAGTTTGAGTGGGAGGTTTGGTACCACTGAAAGGCCCGGGCTGGTTGGGGTTGATATAAGTGGGTGTGGTTTGAGGCATGGTCTGGTACTGGGTGGGGATATTACCTAGCGGTGTTGGGTTGTTGGGGTTACCACAGTAAGGAACGCCACAACATTGGTCATTCTTGTCTTGTACAAGCACACAGTAGTTAGGTAGGTTGGGGAATTTCTGGCATCTGAGAAGACAAAAATAAATCTTAAATTCAAAGGAAACCAACTGCTTACCAAGTAAACCCCCCATTATTCTCAATCCACATGGAAATTATTTCCAAACAAAATACCACCATTCTGAATAATATGTACCTAATTCTACACTCTTTACTATATTATAATAAGAGGTAGTACATAAAAGTTGTTTACAAGAAACATAATAACTAGGAATTGTTATCTATATTTTTCTTAAAGAATCATGTATCAAAGTACTTTTATGAATTTCCTTATTTTCTCTCCATCAGTCTCTCACTGCATTGTAATTGAAATTGACAATGTATGAGAGATGGAATGAACTGAAAATGGAACAGAATTGGGGGGAAAAACCCAAACAAACAAAAAACAAGAGTTGCATTTATTTATATAGATAAATGTTAATGATAAAATTTTTATCATCAACTGTGGGCCCAAAAACTTATCTGTTGGTGAGTAATGTTTGTAAAGTAGGGGGCCAACATGGCCCCTAAACTTTTGATTCTTATTTGCAACCCTGCATGATACTGGTGTAGGGGCCGTTCTGTCCAATATTTACCTCTCTGTACATTTGTAGCGACCAGTCATGTCGTCCATACATTCACAGATGTATTGACAGCCATCTTGCCACCTGTCTCCTTTCTTGTAAATGGTGTCTTTGTAGTAACATCCTGTTATAATCACATACATAGTAGTCATTTAATTCCTATTCACATATATAGTAGTCATTTCATTCCTAATCACTTACATAGTAGTAATTTTTATAAATTCTTTTCACAAAATCAGTACCTATTTCTGATATATGGATTGAAAAGTATATCCACCCAACTTACAAAACTGATTGAAACTATTTTGGCATTGCTACATTGTTGATTGAAGGCTTTAATTCTCACCAAATTTACAGACTGACCAAATTCATTTCTCATGAAAATTTTACTGCTTATTACACTACAGTGCCAGTTGTATTTTTTTTTAAATCAATATTACATACAGACACAGCCAATCTAAAATATTTAAAACAAAATCTAATGTATATCAGCCTTTTCTAGTCCTCACCTTTTCTTGGAGTAGGGGTATTGCTTCCGTCGGTTGCTGGCTGAGGTCTGCCATTGACCATAATGGTTGGCACTGGTTCAGGCGGTGGTGTACCATTTCCTGTGATGGTTCCATAGGCTGGCTGGACTGGTTTGACTACGCCAGGAGTTGGGGAAACACCTGGTTGAACCACAGGGCAACTCGGGGCTTTGCAGCATGTTGGGTCATTGGGATCGGGAACCAGGGTACAACCAGATGGTACACGTGGGTAAACATTGCATCTGTTATAAAGAATTAATATGTTTATTCTTCAATATTTCTCATTAACAACATTGTGTACCTGAATACATGTTTAACTGAGCACCATTTACATGTAATTGAGCATATCCCAGTGTTCGCCAAGGTCCTCATAACTTTACCGGACATTCGGTCCGATATGGTCAAAAGATTTACCGGAGCGGTCATAATTTTACCAGACCAAATATTTAATATGAATATCTATTTTTTTAATTTGTGTGTTTTTTTTTTTTTTAAAACAACCCGAGAGTCTCTGTCATGTTTCAATAAAACATTGCATTATCCATTAAATCATACGCCAGTTTACAATATAATGGAGAGAACCTGTGGATTCCGACGACCCGTCTGCCTCACCTCTCAAGTTCAAAGTTTTACTTCAAAGCAATTAAATCATCAGGTTTTACATATACAAATAAATCATTAGTCAGACATTCTTCTTTACTTTTTCTGTCTTTGTTGCTTTTTTAAAAACTCGCAAATATTTATAATAACTTCAATCAAATCGCTCACAATCGTAATCTATTTCGTCCAGCTCGAAAAAGCAGGAAAGAGAACCCAAACTGATATTCCGAATAACATTAAGCATACGATGACAAACCCGAAGCTTCCGAGAAGAAATTCGAATTTGCTATGTTACTAAACTTACTGACGATAAAGATTGATTCGTGCAAGCAGATTTAATTCTAAATTCATAATTAAAAACTGAATTGATAGAAACAAGTCTGGAATTGTTTTCAGACATTTGGTCCGATTGTATAGCTGTTTTATATCGGACCGCATGATTTTTTACCGGACTTGTCCGACGGTCCGACGAACCTTCGCAACACAGTGAAATTAATCCTACTTTTAATGTGCAAATATACATATTTTCTTGAATATATTACGCAAACTTTCCTCACAACATACCAGTAATAACCTGTATATGAAATCACTTGGAATTGTATTTTTGAGTCTGTACTACAAGATTTTGGGAAGAGAGGGAGGATGGGACTAAGATTACCTCTGCTGACAGCTGTAGTAGCCAGACTTAGCATCCACACAGACACACTTCTTCTCACAACCATCAAACCATTCCTGGCCCTGTCTGTAGGCCTGTCCATTGTACACACAAATTTCTGAACAGAGAAAAGAGAAAACAAGTAATCAGTTAAAAAAATCAGTATCAGGCATAAAAGATGCAGGGCACCTGAATGCAGATAGAGTGATGACAACACACACACAAAGTGTGTAGAGGGGTAAATTTGATTTCAAAACAATATGTAGTAACTATTAAACATGCATGTATAATTCAACACACCCATTGCTTTTTGATCACTTGATTGACTGACTCACCAAGAGGAGCAGGAGGTGTGTAGGGGTTTGGCATGCCTGGGCTGGGGGTGACTTGCCCGGGCCTTGTAGGAGCAGCAGTAGGTTGGATTGGGCAGTACACGGACTGACAGCACGCATCGTTTGGATCCTGTGTCAGAGTACAGTAGGAGGGAACCTGTGGGTGTCTAGCGCATCTGTAAAGATAACCCACCACAAAGTCAAAATCTTTCACAGCTTGTCAGATACCATTCCACATGTACATTGTATACAGAGCAAATGAGTAACCCCATATAAGATAACTGTACTAAAGACCATACAACATTGGTATAATAATCATAGTTTACATGTAGCCATAAGTATATGTGTGATATATATGAATAATATTTCCATTGTCAAAACTTTATGGAAAGAATAGACATTTTCAGCAGTACACTCCAATATCCAGGTGTCTAAGTTTTTAACAAATGATGAGTCTTTACATGTATAATGGGACACATTGTCTATCAACATGCGTGTAAATGTATGTATTTGATGTCACTCTGTTTAAACAGGTGAATTTCATTGGCACTCAAACCAGTAATTACATGTCAGTCAATTCAGATGTCAGAAAACTTAAATTTTATCAACAACAAATAATCAGGAAAAAAACACACCAAAAAACCTGAATTGCAACACAATATTTTTTGGCTTGTTGATTATTCATTTCTGACAGTGGTTATTATGTTTCCTATTGCTAAATTCACACTGCACATCTATCTTTATTGATGACAAGTTTACTCTTTCTCATTCAAAGGATCACTAAATTTATCTATCACAGACAAGCTGAGAACTTAATCATTGTGTATTGCCAAGCATAAGGGAGTGAGAACATCAAAATATTGAAGAGGATACAGGCTGCAGAATAAAATGACACAAACCTCTCGGTACACTTGTATCTTCCAGCCTGCTGGTCAATACATTGACATTGGAACTGGCATCCATCATCCCATTTCTGTCCCTGTGAGTAAGCCTTGCCTCGGTATACACACATCACTGCAGTACAAATGTAAGATTTCATGGTTATTGTAAGTTCTAAGGGAGCCAAATGTAATAACCATCACACCTACCAAATTTTATAATTACAATGTTTTTATGATGGTTACATTTCTAGAGATTCGGTTCGGTCTATATGTTTGTTAGGTTATAACGATTTAGACTTTGTCACAGAGTGTTATTTCTGCACTGACATTGCACATGTTTAGTTTCAGAATATATGGCTCTTTATATCCATACAGGTCAAAGTCATCTAGTTGAATAACATTAGTATTATTTTAAAGACTTGAAAATCCCAGAAATCCTTAAAAATCCATTTTACTTGCTCAAACATTAAAACTACAATAACAAAAATATAACAACAAAAATACCCCAAAACCAAACACTTGCTTTTATGCAGAAATTTGCTTTGCTGGACAACTAACTTTCAGAAGGTAAACTTACTAGTGCCATAAATCTGGGGAATGCTGGGTTGTCCAGAGGCAGGCTTCTGTGGTGTTCCTGTGAAGGTTCCTTTGTTTCCAGAGACCACGGTGAAGGGGTTGGTGGAGTTCACATCAATACAGATTGGAGCCTGACAACACTGGTCATTTGGATCAGTTACCAATCGACAGCCTGGTTTGGGTGGTGGGTAGCTTGGGCATCTGTAAACAATTAAATGTCTTCAATGTAACACTGCTTATTTACGGATTTAATCTAGTTTCCCACTATTGGTAGTTTATATAATATACATGCACAGAGCAGATTATGCTTTGAGTTTTAACACTGATCCATAAGAGACCCTGGTTGCACTGTACAAACTGGTAAGTTTTAGATCCAATAACAATTCTGTTTATTCTTAAATTTCTGAAAAACCCAAACCCCAAAATCACCCAGGTAACTATTCCTTACAGAGTCTTAAAATTCCAAACACACATTTTATATGATGATCAGTCACAAGGGTATTTGAGAACATGGCCTACAGGCATACCATTATTGAAACACGTCTTAATAACTTTGTATATGTAACAATTTAATTGTAGTCTGTACAACTGTATGTAATCCTGTGTTAAATACAAACCTCTCATCACAGTTGATCTGACCGTTCGTTGCGTCATCACACCTGCAAATCTTCTCACAGCCAACCTTCCAGCTCTCTCCCTGTTTGTATGGCACCCCATTGTAGATACAGAATGCTATCATTAAAATAATCATAAAATTTAATGCTATAACCAGAATTATTTGACATGAATATTAAAAGAATAAGAAATATATAATGAATTGAAGGGGTGAGGGTTACGTAAAATAGAAATATTCTTACCTGGCGTTGGTGGAGGCTGAGCAGTGGGAGCCAGAGTTTGGCCAGGTCCTGGGGTGGGGGCGATGATGGAAGGGCAGTCAGGCAGAGGGCAGCAGGGGTCATCTGGGTTGTACTTGAGTTTACAGGTCAGTGGGATCTGATTTGCGTTGGGACATCTAAAAATACAAATCATACTCTGAATACATACACCATCATCACTCACAATACTTCATTTCTAAATTAATCATATCTCACTTATATATTTCATCAATGTGTCTTGCACAAAATTAATTTGACTTTTATCAGAATTTTACATGGATTTTACATGACAGTTTCCACATGAGGAATATATGTATGTACACAGCATTGGGGTGAAACTGAACCTTAATTAGCATGATCATCTTACCTTTCCGTGCACTGGTACCGTCCAGTGGTGGAGTCAACACATTCACACACATAATCACAACCATCCTGCCATTTCTGACCCTGTTGATACATCTGTCCCTTGTATACACACATATCTGTAAATAAAATACATCTCCTAACCATCAACCAAGTACATGACAGAAATTCATGGGATCACCCTGAACAACCTGTCCTGAAAATATTGGATGGATTCATAAATTTCTAAAATCACATAATGAGCATGGATATTAATTAGTATCAAGTTTTAACTTACGAGGGATGGGAGTTGTTGGTGCAGGAGTACCAAAGATAATTGGTCCATTAGGATTGACAATGATCTTGATTGGTGTAGTCTGGGCGGGGGTTGGAGACTGTGTTCCTATGATAACTGGGGGCACAGTGTTACCCTGAGGGCACTGAGGCACCTTACAGCAGGCAGGATCCTGGGGATCAGGCACCATAATGCACTGAGGGCCAGCTTGATATTGAGGACATCTATAATACAGATTGTGAATGCCATTAAAATTGTTGACAGAATTTCATGCAAAGCAATTTAATTCAAATTTTGACTTTGTTGATAGAGACTGGAAGCAATAGCAGTCAGAGAAAATTCATTGGAGAATTCAGAGTAACTGTCATAAAAATACTGTTTCGGGGGTAGATATAATGTTTCAAAATGGGCAAGACATATAGAATCCATATTCCCTGGAATCTTCCTAGAGGAACTTGCTCTCCTTTTCAAAGTTCTATGGCAACAAATACTTTTTCCCCATACACTAAACCAAGATTACAATAGATACATTACCTTGGGGTACATGTGTAGTGGCCTGTTCTTCCATTATCACATACACATTTCTGGTCACAGCCATCATACCAAGCCTGTCCTTGGGTGTATGTTTTACCATTGTATATACAGACCTCTGTAGACAAATACAAGATCATTAACAATCAATCATTAATCAACAAAACACGTTTCTTATTGTGTAAACTTCTTGCATGTCTGACAATAACCATGAAATTAATGATCTTATAGCTAAATCACAAACATGATCACTTCAATGAAAAATAAATTTTATACCCCACCCCCAACAAAAAACTCTAAAATGTAAAAATTGTTTAAAAACCAAGTAATGTAAGGGGTTTTTTTTTAACCAAAGAAAACTGTAATTGATGTGCTTGAGTCTGACCTCCAGGTTGGGGAATTGGAATAAGCGGGGCTGTGGTGAACTGCTCTGGTGGTACGAAGGTAACTCCTGTGTTTGGTGACAGAGTATTAGGGGTGGTAAATTCGGGGGGTATGGGAGTGGTGGCGGGTGTTGGAGGTGGGCAGTACTGTACTCGGCAGCAGTTGTCGGTCTGGCTTTGCACCATGAAACAGTTGGGTTGTACTGGGAAAGTTGGGCATCTGTCAAATAAACATCCAGTTATAATGTGTGTGAAAGCGAAATTAGTCTAGGTCAATGTATGGATATGTATAATATTTCAAACATTAGATTCAAGTGAACACACACAAATCAATGTTTATATATTCTCTTCTGTGACTTTAACATTTTCAAAAGGACTCATTCCTTTAATGAAATGCCCATCGGGTTTTCTATCAAAGTTAATTATATTTCTAACCTGACAAAATCAGGAGAGAAAAACATTTATGGCTTATATTCTATTAAATCAAAAAGAGATATCAAGCAACACTCATTGATGTGGGAGTTGTATGCTGTCAACCATACATCATCTCCCTCAATTTCCACAGCACAGATTCAGTATGTAACTTTAAAACTAGCCTGTCCATTCCGAGATTTAAGGCGATGTCCAGAGAGACATAAATAGTTACAAAGACTGTGACAATGCTACGTTACCTCTCAGTACACTTGTAGCGTCCAGTTGCTTGGTCAATACATTGACAGTTGTAGTCACAACCATCTTGCCAAGTTTGTCCGTTCGTGTATTGTTTTCCTTTGTACACACAGAATGCTACAAAAAGGTTGCATAGATATTAAATTTTACCAAAGGATTCATTGTCATAAAAATCTTGCCATTGTGATGTCATGTTAAGATTTTGATTCTGTGTTTTTTAATTGTGCATTTCCTGGACTTTTCTCTCTATAGGTTTTACATATCCTCTCAAACAGTCTCTACAATAAAGTTATTAACTTTAAATACTGAACCAATCTTAGTACTTTAAATCTGACAAAAATCAATAATGCTCTGTTACAATCAGTATCGTATATACTCATCTATAAGTCAAATTTTTGGGATGAATTAAATTCTGTCTGATTTATAGGCGAATCCTAAATTGAATGATCTTTTTCTGGATGGCATAAGGTAGTATTTTATAAACAACCCCAAAGAAAATCAGGATTTTTGTTGATAAAAGTCTGGACATATTATTAATGTATCTTAAGATTATGCACAAAGTACATACAGTTTACATATTTTGATAATTTCAGTGTACTTTTTCAAACAGAAGTAAAAACCTCAATAGAGCAGTGATTTAAAATTTTCAGTTGATTCTGGCAAAAAAATCGTACCAATTTATACCTAGGTCAATGGCAAATCCCTCCAAAATCACCTTAAAAAACACAATTGAATTACAGGCAAACTGACTTATAGGTGAGTATATAAGTAAAGATATCATTATCTGAAATAGGAAGTAGCTACTCACTTGGCTTGGGTGATGGATTGTAAGGATTTTGTGTAGTAGGATTATATCCCACAATCTCTCCTTTAGGCAGTGGTGTAACATAAGGATTGTAGGGTGTGGTGGGCTGGTTAGGACTGGGTGTTGTTGTTGGGTACATTGGGTTGTATGGAGTAGGTTTGGGTGTACTACACACAGGAACCAGACAACAAGGGTCATTGGGGTCAGCGGTCTTTGTGCAGCCTGCTGGCAAGTTTGGATATTGTGGACATCTAAGAAAAGTCAAGAAATTAAATGCAGAAAACTATTTCAAATAACAGAAGGTGAAGCAAGGAGTGTGAAATTTACTTTCAGACATTAAGAAAAATGTAGCATTTAAATCATTACTTTGTGAAGTATTCACAATTTATAATGCTCACTGCATCCCCTGGGATGTATTTGTGAACATTGTACATGTACCCATTTGTACATTTTGTAGAAAGTTGTTTTTTACCTATCAAAGCAGTTGTAGAGATTGTTGTCAGCATCATCACATCGACAAGTCGTAGAACAACCGTCCTGCCAAGTTTGTCCCTGGGTGTAGGCAACTCCCTTGTACACACAGAAAGCTACAATACAAAAACATACATGGCAAGTCAAAACAAAAAATTAAGTTCATTTAAATCAGACAAATAATGTTTGGAAGTTCAGACAATTAGAGTGCATGATACATTTCAACATCTGTCTCAAAATATATGAGCAGAGTAACATTTTGGATTGCACAAAATCTGAATTTGATCGGTTACAATAGAATCCCGATTAAACAATTTTTGAAGCCGGTACATACTTGGTGGTTTGGTGGGAGGTGGAGTGGACTGCCCTGGGGCAGGAGTTGTGGGCTGACGACACACTGCGACCTTACAGCAGTAGTCACTAGGATCTGCCTGCAGGGTACAGCCAGCTGTCAGTCGGGGAACGGCGGGGCACCTGTCCATTACACCAGTGTGTACAGTCAAGTTATAAATAAAATAACACAAATATTGGACACGTACAAATCATTTTTCAAAAGTACTGGACATTAAATTGATACAGATATCAAGTTTAAATAACGACATCATCTAATGCTCCATAGCATATACCTCCTTCAAAAGCAAATCAATTGTAAATAATTTACACACCTTTCAGTACACTTGTATCGTCCCATGTTTCCATCTTCACACACACAGTTGTATTTGCATCCATCTTGCCATCTTTCTCCTGTCTTATAGGCCAGACCATTGTAAATGCACACTGTAAATAGTAATAACAAAAATATTCTCACATGTGTACACTATCATAGCAATATGACACAAGTGCACATATGGACACACATTTTATATTACACTTCTTAATCTACTTTCAGTCTATCACAAATTTTTTTCAAGTATTTCCAAAACAATAAAGATCTTGCTGTTTATTAAAAGTCTGATGTATTCATATCTGTTAATTGTTACAAATAAACACAAATCAAAACAATGAAAGAAAAAAAAAATGAACACTTTGAAATAGTGATAGACTATTATTTCTTATTCCATGCTCCAAATGCCAACTAAATGCATATAATATAGAACCACAATACAACATTAAAGCTTCATAAAAGTTTTAGCATTTTATTTTCTTCAAAGACAATGAAGTTAAAGTGATTTTAAAAATAGGACTTTACACCAGATGGACAAATACAGCAAAACCCAGTTATAGCAAATCTAAACATCCATTAAAAAAAAACATTTTTTTTTTATAACTACACTTTCTTATATCCCATAAAATTCCTATTTATCTTTCATAGGGGAATAGATATCACTATTACTATTACTATAGGGAGAGGGCTTAAATAGGTTGTGACTGCTGCCTGATCCCATTCATATTTTTTAAAATAAAATATTGTTTAAATTAGATATCACTTCGCACTAAGCATACATTTGTTATAAGCATACTTGTTATAAGTATGTATTATCGTATTAAGTTTTTTTAAAAGTCTTATCCTACATACAAGATGTTAAAGTGATTCCAAAAAAGGAAAGTTCATCAGATGAATAAATGAACAGAGATTGCCAACTAAATGGTTCAATTTATACTCAATATTGTATTGGTTAACCACAGGAACATAAAAATAAGCTCACCATTGGGTCTAATGGTGCTTGGTTGAGGGGATGGAGTTGGCTGTTGAGTTGGTAAGAAGGGGTTGATAGTCGTAGGGGGAGTGGGAGGTTGTGTTTCGGTGATTCCGAATCCCGTGAAGGACCCTGGTTGTCCTTTGATGGTGACAGGTTGGTTAGGTCCAGGGGTTGGGGTGGCACATTTTGGTATCTGGCAACAAGTGGGGTCCTTAGGATCCGGAATCAATGTGCAAGACGAGGGCAAGCTGTCGTATGTATTACATCTGGAACAAAGCAGCATGTCTTACATCAACTGATAAATACTACATTTGCCGTATTTTGCATTCATTATGAAGAGGAGATCCCTGTGTGGTAGGACGTTTCAGTGAAACCATTACCCGAATGTAATACTAATTTATTATTCAAAGAAAATGTTTTTTCATAAACTTGATATGTCTCAAAATATCGCCACTTTAAGTGGTAATTACAACAATACCAATACATGTAGCTACATGGCCATTTTTTTTTTCAAGTTAATACTTGCAAACATGTTTTACGAAACTCCTTTAATTTGAGAGATAAAGAAAGAATGCATATTCCAAGAGTAGTGCTAACTATTAAACAAATATGTCTAAATAAAGGCTTGTAAACTGGGAAAATTTCTTCTCTTATCTCTTATTTCATTTTCACCCCATTTGTGCATGGACAGTGTCCATGTATCCAGAGAAAATACGGACCTTTCACTACATCTGTAGTATCCTGTTGTTCCATCTTCACACACGCATACTCTAGCACAGCCATCATACCATGTCTGTCCCTGACTGTAAGTCTTGCCATTCATGATACAAATATCTACAATTAAAATATGCATAAAATACTCGATGTTAATTAAGTCATTTTGAACACAGTACACATGGAATTCTAGCCAATATCTTTTACCTTTTAGACCATTTTCAAAATATTGATTTTACAATCAGATAATTTTTTGCTACTTCAATATCACCAACTAATTTTTTTGTTAGAGTAATTCAACCTAAATTAAACTGAAAAAATATCAAATTACATCAGATTTTGTTTGGTGACCATTACATATTTGGTAGGGGTTGGATTTTAATAATTTCATGTACCATTTTTCCTAAAAGCTTTTGTTAAAAGTTGTCTCTTTTTTTCTCTTCTCTTATAACTGTTTTGGTTTTTTTCTTCTTTCTTTTCATTGCATATTTTTCCTCAAATTCCATTTTTAAAGGTTTTAGAAATTTTCTGGACATCATTTTCTATGAAGTCCATAAATATCATATCAGAATTCAATCATCTTGCTTTCTATTGCTGAACAGATTTTTGGGTGACCATAATCACATAACGAAGCAGGAGGCAGATTCCACCCAGGTGAAAATAGATTCTGTATGTTGTATGCAATATGTTATAATATAATAATTGATCAATAATATGCTCCCTCATTGTCTTGTTATCTATATTCTAAAGGTGTCCGATTCCCAACTGATTACTGAACAGTCTACTCTGGAATTCTCTTTTAGAAGTTTGCCTTCTGTGTGTACTTACTGTTGGGTGTTGGTCTGTTTGTGTGTACTTACT
>CAJDSM010000472.1:46704-69510 GCA_903981925.1 Ostrea lurida
AGCCTGGAGTGCTCTGTACAGGGTTGGGTACTGGGGTGTTGTTGGGTAAGGGTGAGAAGGTGTTGCTGCCTGTGACAGGGGGTCGAGTTCCAGTGTTAACGTTGAATGTTGGGACTGGGGCTGGTGTGGGTTGCTGGCATTGCAACATCTTACAGCATTGATCAGATGGATCAGAGACAATCTGGCAATTAGGGGGTGGGACCACTCCATTAAGAGAGGGGCATCTGAGGGAAATAGATAAAGTATATATAGTAAACATATTAATTTCATAAATAAGAATTAAAAATCCAAATGCTTTTCTTTATAGCTAAATTAACGACTTATCATTATACACAACGCAAAATCTGAATCCTTCTTTTAACCCTGAACATTTCAACAAAGGACAGGTAGAGTATAGACAAATACACCTGGGTGTGTGTCATATGAATTTCTTCTTGCAAGATAGCAAACAGTAACTCTGGGGGTACGGTTTCAATCCTAGCTAATACCTAACACATAAAACATGCTTTTAAAACTTTCACAATAAATCACTTCTTAATGGTCCTAAAATAAATGTAAGACATACCTGTCCTTGCATCTGTATCTGCCAGTCTGCATGTCCAAGCATTCACATGTGTAAAAGCATCCGTCCTTCCAGGTTTGTCCAGCATTGTAGGACACTCCCTTGTACAGACACCCACCTAGTAAATAGGTGTCAAAATCAATTCATAGGTGTAAAAATCAATTCATTGAAATACTTGTACAGACACCCACTTTGTAAATAGGTGTAGAAATCAATTCATATTGAAATACTAAGCATTCTAATTCCAGCTTTCGTAGAAAGGGGATACACCATGAAAATTACTTAAAGCTATCATCAAGATATCGTGCAAAGTAGTTTGAACTGTCTTTTAAAAGCACTTGGTGCTACATGTCAAAAAACTTATGAAATATATGCTTGTTCAATCAGATGTCATAGTCAAAGAACAGATTGTCTTTGTTCATATCAGGAATACATGTGTTTCACTATTACATATTATGCAACTACCTATTGGGGGAAGTTCTACAAACTAAGGCTTGCCAACCTGACCTGCATCAAAGCATAAATGTTTCTTCAACAATCTAAATTCATATATTCTCCTCAGAAAGATTTTTCCCTGTGTCCCACATAAAATATCAAATATACAAAGTAAAGTTAGAAACACGAGAAACAAATAATTCAAAAGATATTTCTCTACTCACGTCCTCCATTTGGTCCAGATCCATAGTTCACGGCCGTAGGCATTGGCAGCGTGTAGGGGGTAGGAGATGGAGTGGGCATAGGGACTTCCCCGGGTTTGGGTTTGGGAGTAGGGGCCACTGTTGGGGGTGTCATTTGTTCGGGGTGACAGACAGGTTTCTTGCAGCAAGAATCAGCAGGGTCGGCTTCCATGGTGCATCCGTCAGTGAGCTGGTATACTGGACATCTGTTGACAGATGAATGAAAATGTCAGGGGCACCCAAGTCGATTAAAATTACAATATTTCAAGAATTCAACACAATAGAAATATGAAACACGAACAAGATATATATCTAATGACTAATAATTCTATCAAATTCAAATTTGTGAAGTTGATTAAGAATGATAACACGGAAATGATTTTGTAAAATCAATTGAACTTTCAAACCCAGGATCAACGCATGAAAATAAGGTAGAAATCATGGTCTACTATTACAACCAATATTACACAATCAGACCCCAGAATTGTTTAGTCACCTGTCATCACATCTGTAGAAGCCTGTTGTTCCATTCTCACAGATGCACACCAGGTCACAGCCATCCTTCCAAGTCTCACCTTGTTTGAAGGCCACACCCTTGTACATGCAGACAGCTGACAAGAAACAAATTACATCATTCAGTCATATTCTGAGAATAAAGTATAGCTACTTAACCATGTGAGTGGTCTAAACTTACTTGGTTATTCAAAAAGCTTAAGAACATATTATTAAACTTAATCCTACTTACAGATAGAGAAAAATAACTATTAAGATTTTATAAGACTCAGGCCATGCCAATTTGTAATCTAGTCCATCAGATTCGCAGCTTCTATTTGTAAAAATCCAAATAATAATATCAAAAAAATAACGTTAGTCCGTGTGTCCAAATATATTAATGTAAACATTTTTTTTCTACTTTTTTAACAACAACACAAAAGACTTAGATATACCGGTATGTGGCTGATGAAGGACAGAAGTGAGGGCTTTTGAGAAAGTTCTTAACAGTGTAATACAGTGTTTTTAAGTTTGCCTCATAATTCTTACCGGTATCTCCAAAATGAGAAATAGAATTTGTAAAATAATTTTGCCCTCCAACCTCACTTTTCTTGTCTGAAAATCTGACTATTTTACGAACTCAATATCACTTAATGAAATATCTTAAACTTTCAGCACTGCACAAACTATGTCCAAGTATTTGAATTTATACTCTGAAGTACAAAACTGGTAGCTGCAACTAATTCATAATGATGAAGCTAACCTGGTCGTCCATTGATGGTTGTGGGCGTTGGAGGTCTGATCACAATTGGTGATACATTGGGGGGACAATATGGTTTCTTGCAGCAAGGATCATTAATGTCTTGGACTAACTGACAGCCTGGGTTCAGATCTGTGATTCTTGGGCACCTGTACATAACAAGAAATCATATCACAAACTGTGGCAAACTTAATGAATAATTACTTGTTACAAAATCGTATTTCAAGATTTCAAAAAATCATCAATAAGACGCAAAATCGTTTACACAACCACAAAAATACATTATATGGCAAATATTTTAAAACATTAATACTGGAATTCGTTATAGTACGAATTTTTACAATAGAAGAAATCTACTTCAATTGTCATGATTCCTTCTGCCCTTGTAAAAATCTTCCTAACTATCGTAAACTAAAAGATCTGTTGTAATCTTTATTAGCAATCACTTGGTGATGCTATCTGCAAGAAAAACTCTTGCAACTCAAATTAAGCAAACAACCATCTAGTCTTACTTTTCGGTACATTTGTAGACACCAGTCATTTGATCCTCACATACACAGTCATAGTCACAGCCATCTTGCCATTTCTGTCCTTGTGTGTATGATTTTCCCTTGTAGATACATGTGTTGGCTGCACACAAAAAAAATTAGCATAATTAATTTTGGTCACATACCAGTAACTACAATGATATAATTAACTGACCCTCTGTATGGCAGTCTGTCAGTTTCTGCCAATCTGGGTACACGAGTTCTACATGTCGACAATTACACATACTACACAGAAAACTGTCTTTAATTTCTAAAAAAAAAAATCCTTAAGAAATGATGAAACAAAAACAAAAACAAAAATATTCAAAAAGCACATGTTGTGATCTGGGATTGATCTTGCTTGTGACAACATGACTATGGGGACTTAATGGTTGGAGAACAGTAGCACATTTGGAGCCCAGAGCTATAAGTTTGGTTTGTCCTTAAAAAGCTTTCCCAAAGCAAAAACTGGAATTACAAACCTTGAAAACTTAAGTTACTACAACAATCACTTGAGAAAGTTCCTTATTATCCCTTTGCCTTTCTGAGAAGAAAACTGACACCCCCCCCTTCTTTGTTTTGAATATGTTGGAGATAGTTATAAATATGAGACTTACGAACGTAAATTGGTGGTGGTGTTGGGGTTGGCTGGCGGGTGGTGAACTGTGGTGGCAAGGTGTAGTTTGGTGGGTATGTTCCTTGTGGGTAAGGTGTGAATGGTACAGTCACACCAGGTGGGTAGGTTCCAGATGGAAATGGTGTCAAGTATGGTGGATAGGTGCCATCTGGGATAAGGTATGGCTGGTTTGGATTTCCACCTGTGTAACCTGGTGGATATGTTCCACTTGGGTATGGTTGCTGTGGAGGCACAGTGCCAGGTGGATAGGTTCCACTTGGGTATGGAGTTTGATTTGGTGGATAGGTTTGGTAGGGTTGGAATGTGATTGGTGCAGCACCGGTGAAGTATCCAGATGATGGTTTAATTGGTGGATAGGTACCATGTGGATATGGGGTGTAGGTAGGGTAAGTGAGATTCGGTGGATAAGTGGGACCTCCTGGATAAGGTGTAGCTCCTGGTGGATAAATGGTGCCACCGTTGTAATGAGGATAGTTGGTGACCAGGTAGAATGGAGTGTATCCAGTTGGGAATGTTCCTTGTGGATATGGTGTCATTGGTGGTACAGTCTGCTTAGGTGGATATGTTCCACCTGGATAAGGCGTAATGTTGGTGGGGTAGGGCTTGCCTGGAATGAGTGGGCTCTGTGTGGTTGGTTGAGGTTGTTTGAACGTAAAGCCAGGAGGATATGTTCCACCTACATAGGGTGTTCCCATTGGGACAGTACCAGTTGGGAAGGTGCCATATGGATATGGTGTTCGATCAGTTGGATAGGTGACACCTGGTCTAAATGAGGATGGTCTGTAATACGGCGGTGGAGTGTAGCTTGGTGGGTAAGTTCCACCAACAAAAGGTGTATACTGAGGCACAGTGACACGTGTTGGGTATGTTCCACTTGGGTAGGGAGTTTTATTGGTGGGGTACGTTTGTCCTGGAGTAAATGATGGAGGTGTTTGTCCTGGTCTGAAGGTGAAAGAGGGAGGATATGTTCCACCTATGTATGGAGTGTACTGATGAGGTACTGTGCCTGTTGGGAATGTTCCATATGGGTAGGGAGTCTCTCTGGATGGGTACGGTTGTCCGGGAACCAGGATGGGGACTTGTGGCTTGGGAGTTGGTGTTGGTTGTGGTGTGTAGAATGGGGGATAAGTTCCACCTACGAATGGGGTGGGAGGTGGTACAGTTCCAGTTGGGTATGTTCCACTGGGGTATGGTGTTTTGTTTGTGGGATACGTTTGGTAGGGTCTGAATGTTGGTTGTGTGAAATAGGGACCAAACGTATAACTTGGTGGATATGTTCCACTTGGGTATGGAGTGTAGGTTCTGGGAGGAACAGTTCCTGTTGGATAAGTTCCACCAACATAGGGGGTACGTCCTGGAGGATAGGTACCGCCTGGGATCAGTGGGGGATTCGTGAAGTAAACCACTACAGGACTATAAGGAACAGGGGTTGTCACAGGGCTAAAACCTGGAGGATAAGTTCCACCTCCAGGGTAGATAGTTGGCAGGGGATAGGTTACTCTGGGTGGGTAGGTGCCACTGGGATATGGAGTTATATTCGGTGGGTAGGTTTCTCCTGGTACAAATGTGGGAATATTGGATGGATTTGGAGAGTAGTTTGGTGGGTAAGTTCCATCGGGATATGGTGTGTATGTTGGACGAGGCTGCGTGGGAACAGTTCCTGGTGGGTAAGTGCCTCCTGGATAGGGTGTTCCTGAGGGATAAGGTCGTCCTGGTATCAGGATTGCTGGAGTGGGTCGTGGTGTTGTATACACAGTGCCACCTGTAAATCCTCCATAGAAAGGTGTGGGTGGAGTAGGATTAGGGGTGTAAATGGGTCTCAGTGTGGGGCTTGGTGTTGCTTTTCCTCCTTGAATGACCAGAGGAGGAGCAGTGTTGTAATTTCCAGTGGTGGGGCACTGTGGAATCTTACAACAAAGTGGATCTTTTGGATCAGCAATCAGAGAGCATTCTGCAGGTGGAGCTTGGAATGTTGGGCACCTATCAAAATCAAAGGCCCAAGATATTTCAAACTGTATTCAGTACAAGACCTATTTTGCTATAGTGTCTAGTCAAAAGTATAAGCTTCATGTCCATTGCTTTAATCACAGAGAGACTTACCTTTGGTTGCACCTGTAGACACCAGTAACACAGTCCTCACAGACACAAGAGAAGTCGCAGCCATCGTACCACTGCTGACCCTGTAGGTACTTTTGTCCTTTGTACTCACAAGTACCTAGTATCCATATCAAAACATTAATAGCACATAAACTGTGGGTAGAGTTACACACACACATCCAAAATTCTTAAAAATGCAAACAGAACATGAATGCACAAATACCAATACTTTTTAAAGATGGAAATGGCTCAGTGTTAGAAAACTCAGTTAATTAATTTGGGGGGGGGGGGGGGGGGACAGATTTTTTTTCTTTATGTTATCAATTGCTGACTTACATCTAGATTGTGGAGATGGCTGGGGTGTAGTGGGCTGGGGATTTGGGTTCGGATATGGATTCGGAGTTGGATTTGGAGGTTGGTTTGTTGGACCAGTTCCTGGCTGTGGGGTCTGAGCAGGGGTCGGGGCAGGTGTGGGCTCCGCACATTCCACAATATCACAGCACGGGTTAGCAGGGTCTTTATGAAGTCTGCAGCCTGCTGGCAAGTCCATGTAGCGAGGGCATCTGCAAGGTACAATCATTCTTAGTCTTGTGCTGTCTAAAATCACATGTATGACAGAAGCTTTCTATAAAAGCAACATCTCTGAATCTGTCTCTGGCCAAAACAAAATCTCTGCAATAGTGGTATAAATGGATAAGAAATTTAGTAGCAAATCTACCTAATAATAACATTTACACACATCAGACACTGTATTTACAAATATCTGATGCTGCATTTTGGTATACCCTGCACTATCTCTTAAGAAGTATTTTTAACCTACGAGTATATTGTGCTTTAATATTACTGCTTACTTGGGAGTACATCTGTATTTTCCGTGCTCAGCATCATAACAATCACAAGTGAAATCACATCCATCATCCCATTTCTGTCCTTGCATGTAGGTGACACTCTTGTACACACAGAAACCTAAAAAAAAAATTCACTGGTATTAACATATTACATCTCATATTCACCAGAAATATTCCATTCCAGAACCTATAAAACTGTTGAAATTTGTATTAATGTCTATGAACTATGCAAAAAAACCTCAACAATTGTAAACGAAGAATCCGTCCAATTAACGTGTTTGCATTTTATATCCTCATCAAATTGGCATCTATTTTATCAACGAACTGTCTCTATACTGCTATCTGCACCAACTAAATCAACAATTTCCAATTGTTTGCTTACATGTACTTCTGAATTTGAAAAGGTGAAATGTTTGTCATGTATATTTGTCTTTGAAAAGGTGAAATGTTTGTCATGTATGTCTGTCAGGCAAACCAAATGAAAAACATACGACTCTCAAACAATAAATTTATGTCTGCTTATGTCTGTGTGAGACAGTTGAGAAATTGTGACACTCACCAATTGGTTTTGGTGAAGGTTGCGGTTGTCCAGGAACTGGGCTTGGAGTGGGCAGGTTCACCTTTCCTGTGAAGGTATTTGGTGGAATGGTGGGTATAGGGTTAGTCTGGTGTGGGCCTGGTGTGGGTTGTGGGCAAACTTCCACCAAACAGCAGGAGTCGTCTGGGTCAGTCTTCATTGTGCATCCAGGGGTCAGACTTGCAAATGTGGGACATCTAAAGGCAAAATCAAAATAAGTGTATGTTTTTCCTACAGATAAAATATTTGTTACTGGTTGTTTTTTGGTTTCAAAACTGTGAAAATTTATAGTATTAAGTATGTGGAATAATTCTGTTTATTGGTACCAGTAGTATGAGGGGAATAGTCGAGTAATTTTATCGTTGTTTTGAAAAATTCCTAGATTTATCTTTGTACATATGATCTTATAAAAATATTTCCCAAAAGAAAGTTTTCAATGTCACACTTCTAACCTCTGGTTGCATGTGTAGATACCACGACTGGAGTCATCACAGCGACACTTGTAGCTACATCCGTCCTCCCAAGTTTGTCCCTGAAGGTACTGCGCATTCTTGTACACACAATACTCTACAAAGTACCATAGAAATAATAACTTAATCAATCGATGTCTTTTCTGAGAATTCAAATTAAATTAAGAAATACAGGTATCTAAAGATTTGCTGATTTCTTTGAAACCTAATATTGTAAAAACAGCATCAATGCAACCAATTACTCAATTGATGTCCCTTCCCATATTCATTCATACCAGAAAAAATGTCTTGCTAACCTGCATGTCAATTCTCTATCTCACTAAATACTACTTTATTCTTTGAATAAAAAATATGCTACTGAGCAAAGAACAAGGATATAATGAATCACATTTATAAGTAATCAAATCCAGGTCCTGGTATCATGAAACAAACTTAGACTTAATCAAAATTTCAATCCCCTGTAAAATGTTTATTTCTTTCTCTTAATTTACAGACACTAGAAATTTAGATTTAACAACAGTGAATAACACTTTTATTTTGGATTAATTTGGAATGATTGACTTCACCATCATTTCATTGCAATATTCAGATTTTGACTTAAGCTTGAGATGTGTCATGATCCTGGGACCAGATCTCATGATGAATTTCCTTTTGACTGTACTTTTGGAGCCCACTAAGTGGTATACTTACGTTGTTTTGGGGGGAGTGTCTGTGGGAGAGCGGGATTTGGTGTAGTTGTTTTAGTGCCCTGAAATTCTCCGGGGTGACCTGGGATGTTGCATTCAGGCTTCTTGCAGCAGGGGTTAGCAAAATCATTGACCATTCGACAGGTGTCTGGCAAATTGGTGTACACTGGGCATCTGTTGTAAGTAATAATTATCATTTCGTTACCTAGAACTCTTTGAAAATTCTATTCTGAAAAATCGCCTTAGCTATAAGGCACACTCATCCAGATTTGAAGACAGAATACTCACCTGTCCACACACTCATAGTGTCCCCTGAGGGCGTCCGTACAGGTGCAGGTAAAGTCACAGCCATCCTCCCATCTCTCACCAGCCTGATGCTCAACTCCCTTGTACACACATTTGCCTGCAAAGTAAGTTTTCTTGCAAAATTGTTGTAAGGTATCCCAATATCACACTTTTGCAAAAAATCACCAACAAATCCAACAGAATGAGTCCTTATTTGAGGTGCTGGTTACCAAACCCATCAATCATGCATTTGAGACCCCCACCCCCTTCTATTTTTGTTTTTTATCTGCAATTCTGAAATATCAAATTTTTTGTCCAGTTGAATTAATAAAAGCTTTTTATCTGAAACTACAGTTTTTAAAATCACTCAGATGCTGGGCCTACCAGGTGTTCCTACAATTTGTCCTTGATAGGTCTTTGGGGGAATAGGGTGAGGTTGAGGATTGGTTGTGTTGATCGGAGTACAGTCAGGGATTCTACAGCAGGTAGGATCACGTGGATCGGTGATGTAGTTACAGCCTGGCTCAGCATTCAGGATTTCTGGACATCTGTAATCACATACATAATAAAATTATTTATAAATCATATTCTGCGACATTATGCCGATCCAATAAAACATGGAAGCTTTCTATGAAAAGACTGTGTCAAAGGACAAAATGAAGCAAATATTAAGTTACTTCTTTAAAAAAAAAATTGATTACTGGGTTCTGAAGCCAGCCTTCATTAAAACAACTTGCGTTAATTATAAAACGAATAAAATTAAATTTTCACATGCATTCTTCAATGCAAAAAAAAACCCCTTAAACCTAGACTGCATTTTAGATAGACAAAGTCTTGGTCATCCAAATGTTTGCATAATAGATAAAATTTTGCAAATGGCCAGCAAGGTTATGTTCTTTCAAATTTTTCTTGGCGATGACATTAATATCTATACAAATACAAAAAAGGCACAATGGCTATTGTCTCATGGTATATTGAGGAGGTCTTTTCATTGCTCGAGATTTCAAATTTTTTTTTTTTAAATCCCTTGTCTAATTTTTGTTACATGAAAAGTAAAAAAAACCAAACAAAACTTCCTCCATCTATTTATAACAAAATTGGCATGAGAACCAAGTAATTCATATTTTGGCCTTAGCATATATATGCATCCATATCTGGATCAGCAATTAAATGAAGAGCAAAACATCTTACAATCACCTAATAACACCAAATTTCCCTTATCAAAGAAAACAAATTTCAGTAAGAAAATAATAAAAAAAAATCTCCAAACAATAGAAATGTCAGTAACCTGCTAAGACATCTGTAAATTCCTTTTTCGGAATCCTCACATGTACACTTGTAGCTGCAGCCATCGTACCAGGACTGTCCTTGCTGGTACTGTTTGCCATTGTACACACAAAAATCTGTCATAAATGATTTCAGTGATAGATGTAGTTATGATAAAATACATGTACTAGTATTCATTTTACATATCACATCTGCAATACTTAACAGCTGTTCCTTCTTTTTAGACTTTGTACTGATTAATCTGATGCATAAGAATAATACAAAAAAAACCCAGGTATTCCGACTCTACTGGCATCAAATACATGTACAAACAAGTGCATGTTGTAATTGTGTTAGTAGAAATAAATTTCCTTGACGTCATGATAGTATACAACACTAGTTATAACAAGAACTGAAGAACTATTAACTTACTTCCTTGCACACTTGGGGTTGTTCTCTGTCCCTCGATCTCTGGATTGTGGGGGATAAATTTACATTCTGGGACTTTGCAGCATGGATTCTGAGGATCCTGAGTAAGTCTACAGTACGGCTGTGGTACGTAATCAAATGTTCGGCACCTACATGTACACAATTTTTTTTTTTACATAAACTGTATATCAAACCTCTGTAAAATAATCTTTCTCATACTTTTAAAATTCTTTCATGAAAAAGTTAATGATTGTCAAAAGGTTTTCAGACTAATAATGCATAGATCTTCGGTTATAACACAATCTCTACCTAAAAGCAACCTTTCAGTCATGTACACATGTATGACTTTCTAGAGTCCCCATTTTAAAATGTTATGACCCAGATATGCATTTTGTACTGCTAATCCCATGACCTCAACCTTGTCCAAATGATTTTGATTAGGGTGAATGTCACTCCTTCTGGTCATATCAAACCAACCTTTTGAATCAAAGAAGAACTTCTAAGATCCTGCATACCTTAATTTACAAAGTCACAATCAGACAAAACCCCGCACGAATGACATTTCCATATGACCTTGGTTTTAGCCATGATCTATCTTCTTATTCAATAGCAACATTTGCATTAAATTTTATCTACTAATTCTTCTGTTGCAATAGTCAAGACAAAATTTCATAGATAGACAAATCAACAGACAAACAGCCAGCCGGACATAGTATTTCCATTGTTGGTGAAGGATACTGATGCAACCTGAACTTTGAGAGATTACAACACCTAATATTTTGGTATCCATGAAACAGTGGTTACTCACTTGTCAATACACTTGTAGTGCCCTCGAACGCCATCATCACAAACACAGTTGTAGTCACATCCATCTTCCCAGGTCTGCCCCGCATTATAACGCTGGCCCTTGTAGATACAGAAACCTGAAACACCAAAATAAAACAGAAAACTTAAACTAAAATCATACCTTTTAATTAGTAATTCAACAAAGTCTTACAATAATAAAAAAAAAATTGAAAAAAAATTAAATGCTATCATTTCAAATTTAAATGCCTAGCTGAGTTGCTCAGTAAGTTAGCACATTGACTAATGAACTGTAGATCGTGGATTCGATTCCAGCAGGGGTTTTATGTTATTTTTTCAAATTACTTTCAACTAAAACTGCATGTTTTGATGTAAGTAGAGTGAATTTGAAAGTTTTTAATTTCAAAATGTTGTTTAACAGATCCCCTACTTTTCATCCACATCAAATTTCTCTAGTGTAGCATTCCACCTTAAAATCTAAATGTCTTAAAAACTGCAGAGGATGCTTTGATAAAGATGGAAAAACTGACCTTGTTTGACATTAGTTGGGGCAGTTGGTGCAATAGGTTGTCCTCCAGTTGTGTTCAAAATTATCCAGGGTCCATCAGGATAAACAGTAGGGTACATGGTAGGTACAGGAGGCTTTACAATTCCCACTCCAGTGGAGGCCTGGCTGTAGGATGGTACTGGTACAGGAATTTGGCCAGTAGCAACATCAAATCCACATTTGGGGACCATACAGCATGGGTCATTGGTGTCTGTGACCATAACACATGTAGCAGCCAGGTTTGGGTAGGATGGGCATCTACAAACAAGATTTATTACTGATGATTTGAAGAAACCTCAATTCCCCATTATTTACATTTGCATGTCCTTTGAAAGAAAAAAAAAACCACTTGGAGCTTTAAATATCCCTTATAGTGATAAACTTTCGAATACCACAGACTAATTGATTCTAAATTTCTTCAAAAACCAAGAGCTTTCATCCCACACTCTCTCCTATCCTTTTTGTGCAAGTGAGGCTCAACAAAGTTAGATATATAGACATACTTTTCACGACATCTGTAGTCACCAGTGGCAGCATTCAAACAAGTGCAGGTGGATTTGCAACCATCATCCCACATTTGTCCTTGTCCATAAATCTGACCATTGTACAAACAGCCTCCTGCAAACAAATTTTTATTTTGAATTTCAATTTACCAAACATTCATTTAGATATCAAAAGCACATATAAAATAAAAACATCATTTTTATTTTGAATTTAATACCAAACATTCATTTAGATATCAAAAGGCACATTATTAAAATGAAAACATCAATCTACTTTTAAAAATTTTATCAACTGTCAAAATCACTCATATTTCCAGTATTGTTGCACAGAAACACAACATTTGAAACATACTCAGTGTAGGGGCCAAGAATCCAGTTCCTCCGGATCCTATCTGGGTTTGCCCATAGGGTGGATTTTGGATTTGGTTGGTAGGTGGGTGCTGTACAGTGATCAGTCCTCCATTTCCGATGGAGTTAATGTTTTGACTGGAAGTATAGAAAACTCCATTCTGGCAATTAACGATTGGGCAGCATTCACCTCTCTTGTTCACCATGTTACAGCCAACTGGTAGGTTGTTATACCTTGGGCACCTGAAAAAAAAAAAGAGTACCTATTCAATACCCTACAATGGTACATCACCAAAAAACAGTACATATCCCAGACAAATATCAATGGAATGCAGAAAACTTGTGATCCAGGATATGGTTCAGATCTTGGAAGAGATATATACTAGAGAAAGGTATTCCAGTGTCAACTCATTACTGTGCTCTTTATGGGTCGCGTTATCCAATTCAATATTCACTCACGCATCATTACATCTGTAGTAACCATAGTGGGCATTTTCACAAGTACACCTGGTGCTACAGTCTGGCTCCCAGGACTGTCCCTGTTGGTAGGTCTGACCCTTGTATATGCACACATCTACAATCAAGCAAATAATATATGAATAAACATTCCTAAAGTATATCATTTATAAGTACTATCATCAATGAAATATTAGTGGTATAAAACAACTGAGAATTTATATGAAAAAGATATTGACAGGAAAACTCTCTGCACTTACCTCCAGCTGCTGGCTGCACTACCGAGTTCTCTGAAATATATTATGTATATGCAGTGTACATGTACATTTCAACAATGTGAGTGCACACAAAATTTCTTTTTTCATATTACATGACTATCATAATAGAATTATTTGCATATTAATTTTAATAACATAACAGAAATTTTATATAAATGACCAAATTCGTTTTCTAAATCTTTAACACGTACTCCAAGCAAATGCTTTCCTGTTCTACATATATCAATAAGACCCAAGTGTACTTCAGAGATGGTAATAATGTAAACTTACGGCAGATGCCACAGTATTTTCGGCAGTTGTTTGAGGCCCACTGTGCATAGGTGGTGCACACTGATTTCCCATACACTTTACAGTTGGTGGCAACATCTACACAAGGTTGAGGTGGCACCATATTCTGAGCTGTATAAATGTTAAACACATTGGAATTTTTCCACATACATTTCTTACATACTTTTTTTTTTTTAAAAAGAAATGTTCCATATCATGAGGTTTGTATCAGTGACAGTCTTGTGAAAAATCCATTCAGCATCAACAGCAAAAATTTCAATGTCTAAATGTTCAAAAAGTTTTACATTTTTTTCTTTTTGGAGTGTTAAAAATTTCTTATTAGGACTATGGTGGGATAGATGCGAGTATCTCAAGTCAGTGAATTTCAGTGACTAATAAGTCTCAGTCAAATTCAACTGTTAAACTACAAACCTGTTCCAGAGCCACTGGTAAACCCATAGCCAGTGTAGCTACCCTGCTGTTGATCAAATTCACACTTAGGAGTTTGACAACAAGAACCAGGTGCCTGATGTAAGTGGCAGCCAGCAGGGAGAACTGAGTAGGAGGGGCACCTGTAAAAATCAGATCAACAAAAATTAAACTGAAACTCAAAATCAAATACATTTACTTAGGCCCCACCATCCACAAAAGAAAAAGAAACCTGGCTGCTCTATTAATGGTAAAGGGAAATAAACTTAAATGTTTATCTTTGCTGATTCTCTGTAAATTGTACTTCTCAATAATAACACTTGCCATGAAGAAGAAACATATATAGACAAAATCTAATATTAAAATGACCATTCATTAATTGTTTATGTATACACTGTGTACATGTTTAAAAAAAAACAAAGACATCCAACTTACAATTGTTCACAAGAATAGAAACCCTTAGCGGCATCCATACAAGTGCACTGGTACTGGCAGCCATCTTTCCAGGTCTGCCCTTGGAAATACAGCTTGGATTTGTAGCTACATACAGCTGAAATAGATGGGGGGAAATCATTACTACAAAATGAAACTTTCATTATCATCTGAATAAAATTGAAGAAATTAATTTTTTTTTAAATTGGTGTGGGTATTTAATAGCACTCTTTGGAAATAGAAATTCCCTATAATCAAATATCAAGTTTTTACAGTCTGGGAACACTGCTTAAATGCCACATGAATTCAATAATATAGGGTTATTGGAATGTTTCGTTGTGAATATTCCATTATTTCATGAAAAGTTGGCATTTGATAATAACACAGGTATTGCACACTAAACGTCTATACAATTTAAGAACATTTTAATACTAAAGAATTATAAGCTATATAATAAATGAGCTTATTTGTAGTTTGTAATCTTTCAATGATATTAAATTTGGGCACATCCCTTTTTCAGCATGTATGGTAATAAACAGTTCAAAGATGATGGTGATAATGAGCTCCTCTCCATTTCCTAAACGCTTCACATCAAAATTTTTCCCACCAGTGTAAAATTTAATAAGGGCTTGGGATTTACTGTGGAATCATTTTAATTTGTGGGGGCCAATGTTCGTGGGTAACCAAAATTTTGCTGGTTCGTAGGGACGTAATTTTGTGGATAGTTGATAAATAATGTGATCAGTAAAATATTTATAAAGATTAAAAGAAAAATAAAACATGTTTGTGGGGGTGTTAATTCGTGGGTAAGAGTGACCCACGAACATTGGTCCCCCACGAACAATGATGATTCCACAATACTTACGTATTCCGGTGGATGTGGTTGCCATGGCGGTGTTGTTGAATCGGCTAACTGACGGATTAAAGTTGCACACGGGCTGTAGACAGCACTCTCCATCCTTCTTCACCAAGGTGCACATGGATGGAAGGTTGTAATACAGGGGACATCTACAATGACATATTGCATCAAATAATTACATCTGATGTCTTTCAATTGCCACACAATTTTTTATTCTTCATAATTTCAAAATATAATATTGATTCTTAATCAACATGATTATAATGTTTCACTGCATGTAAATACAGTCAACCTTGACAATTGTACTAGTCTTCCCCGATTTTGTTTTTCACTTCAATAAACTTTACACTTTATATAAAAATTAATCCAAGTGTTTTAAAACTTGCTAGAATTATAAATAAAACAAAACTAATGAAATTCTTGCACAGATTAAAATACCCTGTAAACAAAACAACTGTTGGAAGATTTATAATGTGGGGAGTCACACCTGTTGTAGCACTTGTAATCTCCTTTGTTACCATCGTTGCACACACATTCGTAATCGCATCCATCAGTCCATTTTTCACCAGTCTGGTACATCTTTCCCTTGTAGTTACACATTCCATCTGTAGAGATAACAAAACACATGACAACCACTGTAATTCTGCTTGTACTATTTAAGAACAGTAAAACATGGTTATAATAAACACATGTATAAATTATGAATTTACGCTTACAGCTAAGTGATTTTCATTTCCTGTAGTTTTAAAACATCATGAACTTAAATGATATAATAAATCACATTTATAACAAATCAAAATTGTTTGACCCTTGCATTTTGCTACAAGCGTGTTTTACATTAGTACCATACATAATTATGAATACAGATTTGGTTCTAGCAATATTTTCTAATGCCCGTATCTATATGCAACTGCATAAAATTAAAAGCTTACACACTTTTCTTCTATAACTTGAATCATAAAAGTAAAATTCAAAAGTCTTGCAAAATTTCATGATCAGCTACATAGTACGTGTTTGATTTAAAGTTCAAAACAATTTTTGTTTTCATTTTGTTATCATATATTATATCTAAGATCATCAAACTCACAGAATCCATTGGAGCTAGCTGCGGCAACTGAAATAAAAAATTAGAAAAATAAAAAATCTGCAAAATCAGCCATGTTTACATTCAATCTTTACAATTCTTGTTAACAATTTTTCCTAATTTACTAACCACAAAATCCACAGTACAGTCTGCAGTTGTCCTTAGCCCAGCTTCCGTGGGAGGAACATACATCTCTACCATAGCTTTCACAGTTTGTAAGTTTGTTGGTGCATGTTGGGAATTTCATAATATACTGATCTGTGGTAGGAAATAATGAAACATATTTTGATTATTTTCCAAAATGGAATGAAAAATGTCAGAAGGTTTCCACAACATCAACCTGTCCACAGCGAAACAAAAAAAAAACAAAAAAACAATTTTAACATGCATGCTTATGTTTGAAAACAATTTATACAGTTGCCTTATGAATATCTATAAAGTACAACATAAACTCTCAAAAGCTTGTATGCTTAATCTGAAGGCCTTAGTACCCAGTTTTTACGTTGTTTTTATAGAATACCCCCATCATTATCATGATTGTTTTGTATTTTGCGCCGTCTGCTCACACCGGAAGTATCGCATACAAATTAAAAATCTTTCGGTTTATACAGATGGATATTATCCGAAATAACGAGTTGCCCTTGAAGTTAACACCCCATGCAAGTAATATTATTATGACCAAAACGTGTCAACATCGTTATGAGAATGACTTCAAAGGAAATTCTTATAGATGATTCATGTTTTCATTTTATTTCTCTACAGCATTGATCTGTGGTTGTGGCATCGACTCGTTTGGGATTTATAGCCCCTGGTGAATACAATCCGGGAGATAAACCCATGTGATTGGACCAACAAAATCAGCAACACAAAATAACACCTAAAATATATACATCACACTTACATTGACAACGTCCGCATGTCTTTTTACAGTTGGCTTCGGCCCAGTTTGGATAGTCTCTGCACACGGTGCTCCCGTATTCGTTGCAGTTGGTGATTTTGTCCCCACAAGTGACGGCAGAAGAGGAGGCAAAGTTGTACGTGTTTGTGACTGTTTAAAACATTGAAATACAATCAAGTCCCATAAATATATACATCGAGTATGCAAATTGAGCAAATAGATTGTATTGTAGTATAGAAGAGAGGGACCGAGAATCGAACTGCTTGTCAGGTGCTCTAGCCGAGCCATCCAGGCGGGCATCCACGCAGACCGATATCCACGGTTCGTATAGCCCAAATCTACGCCGAGTTGGCGATATTTCAACAACAAACTGACTACGAGGGCCAGTTCTTGGGTTTGATTTTTCCCCTCTCCTCAATGAGTTTACTTTTTTCGTACACCCCAAAACTTACCACCGCATGCTTGGTTGAGGATCTGGGTTGCTTGTTGTTCGAGTTGGTCAAAGTTATTAACAGTGATGACGTGGCTTCCAGCTGGCTGATTGGCAATGGCCTGGATCTCTTGCTGGTTGATGCTGTTTCCAATGCCTACAACATTGATTCCAATCCCTGCTTGTCTCGCTACATTTGCAGCATTGATGGCGGCTTGGCTGTCAACAGTGCCGCCGTTGGTAAGCAAAATGGCGACTCTAGGAACGTTGCTTCTGGCTCCACTTGTGGCAGAAAACATTTCGTCTGTGGTGAATTTGATCGCATCGGCTGTGTTTGTTCCTCCACTGGTCATGTGCAGATTCTCTACGGCGTGCAATACGTCACCACGGTTACCGTACAGTTTGAGAGGGAAGCCCATGGTTGGGTAGCTGCTGTACTGCATCACGCCCACCTGTACTTTGTCGTGGCCCACGTCCATGTTTGTAATGATGTTCTTCAAGAAATTTTGGGTTTTCTGAAAGTCTTCGCTTCCCACACTTGTGGACGAATCGACCATGAATACAACATCGGCCTTGTGAAGACAACCTGTAAAAGGATAAATAAAACATACATTCGGTAAGGTATGATTATGTGTAAAGACGGTCGGCGTTTTATTGTGTTTGTTGAGGATTTGGCACACTTGCCTGTTGGAGCAGGGAGGGTGGAAGTGTCTGGTGGCAACTCTACAAGATAGAAGACAACTACTCGTGAAATCCGATACGTACATGTAATAATCTTGTGTCATTTGTATGTAAACTGTATTGCAAATTGAACGTCTGTTCTGTCGGACTCGGATCTCATACCTTTTACTTAAAAAAAAAGTGGGGAAGAAATCGAAAAATTGATTAAGATATGTGATCTTCCTACCATTACAGATTTTGGTAGCGAGCATGTCCGACAAACTGTTCAAGGTGCCGTAGTTATCAGCAAACATTGAGTATCTGAGGTCTGGGTTGCTAGACACGGACGTCAGTTCGTCAACGTCCACGCCGCTTCCCACGCCAACCGTGTATATGACGGCGTTGTTGTCCTTGGCAGTTTGGGCCTGCAGCTTGGTGATAGCTTTCGTGGTAGAGGGCCCGTCCGTCAGCAGAACGGCGATGTGTGGTACATCCCCACGCGCTCCGTGAGCCGGACTGAAGCTTTGCTGCGACATAAACTTAATGGCATCAGCAGTATCGGTGTTACCCGGGAAATACTGAACACCAGTGAGCGCATGCAAAACGTCACTCTTGGTCCTGTAATCATTGAGGTAGAACTTGTTGTGAACTCCGGAACTGAACGTCAGGGCACTTACGTGAACCTGGTCTCGTCCCACATTTAATTTGTTTGTCACATCCTTAAGGAAATCTAATTGTTTGTTAAAGTTTATTTGTCCTACGGTGTCCGAAGAGTCTATCATGAACGTCACATCCGCTCTCGTGTTGCACCCTGTAAATAGAAATTTCATTTGAATGTGTTCAAGTTGTGAACAAAACTAGTTTTAAACCCCTTTCTCTACATTTTTGGGCCACCAAACAGGTCAAATTTTGATTCTCCTGAAATGTTTCAAAATAACTACATGCATATGTACATAACAAAATTGCATGCATTTGAAGTGATTCTCCATCCACATATTCCTAATCTATTCAACTGACGAAATGTTTTCATAACAAGAAATTGTATACACCACAATTAGAAATACAAGTCTTATCAAACTGAAGGTTGGGATTGTTCATTGCAGGTCTGGGAAATGGCATATGGCCTGTAGTCATGTTCAGCGTAGTTCTGATAATGAAACCTTCTGATTGCAGATCCTCGCATGGGATTTCTAATTTTGGCACAGTAATGTGACAGTATAATATTGAATCTTACTAAATATGATAATTGTTTATCAGTAGTTCCAATAATCAAGTGAATGAAAAGTCCATTCAACGTCAAGAAAGCTCATACTATATAACATTACCTAGGTATGCTTTTGCATGGCATGAGAGTCTCAATATTTTCCATATAAGAATTCACTGACCGAGATGAATAAATGATGCATTAAAAACTCGGAATATTTATAGACTTCTATATGAAATAAATTTTGCACAATCCACTCCATATTTTTCGAAAGTATGAATTTGAAAATAAATAGATGTGTGATTAGTAAGCGACACGAAATTCATATGTTCAAATATTCAAATTAAAACGAGTTTTCCAAAGACTGTTCTGTTTGTATTCCGTATGTCACTTCTTCATCAACATATCCAGTTAGGTTTAATCAATTACAATAAATAAAAAAATTGAAGTTCCGATGAAACTTGTAAACTCAAGTTAACTGGTACCAATTCCAATCGGATGGTCAACATCGACATGACGTATAGTATTTACCATGGAATAATTTCAAAGTGAAATTTGCTTATGCATCGCATATATCACCATGTCAAACAATATATTCAGAAAGTTAAAACATGATGAAAAATGATACAATAGTATTCCATATAATTAATTTGTAATTTGAAAAAAAACACCCACCAAAATATTACGTAACGTAAAAGGTAATACTGACCTCTCGAAAGCGCCGCCGCGCGAGAAACGGCGACTAACCAAAGAATGAACGTAATCATCCTTTAGTTGTACGAAACGAAATAGTGAATCTGAAAAAGAACTTCGCATATATACGACTATCTCATGAATGGGCGGCGAGCGTAAGGCCAGACCAAACTTTTTTTAAGGATAAGGTACACCAAAAATAAGAGTTTTTCGCCATTTAAAAGCTGAAACATTGATGTAACCGGGAGACATATAAAAATATCACACAATGCACAGTGTCTAGAGAAAATAAGCATATAGAGACTTGATCAGAAATTAAAACTGGCAATGCCATTGTTAACGAATATTTCTTTTTGCGGCCTAAGTCTCTTTGTGTAAGCTGATAAGGTTTGGAGTGCCCACGTCGGGTCGAGGGATCGCATAGGTCAACCAATCATATAGAGTCATTTCCGTCAAATTCTTCCCGAAATAGAAGAACAGCCAATTTAGGAAAATATCACCATTCACAGATCAGGAAAATGGGGGCTTGATCCATTCCATCTGATCTGATACATTTTAATCTTTTTATGAATAAAATGTAAACCTTTTGCTCAATTTTAAGGTTTACGCACATTTGAACAATTCTTCGGAGTCAAGGTTGGTTGTAGGAAAATGTGCTAAGGAATCATAGCTTTGTTTATCATTGCACGTATTTCTAGCTTTTAGCCGTGAACCATCTAGAAAACAAAGAAGATACGTAATCATGTCATATCATGATGTTAAACGAAAGTTGATTTTTTTTAAAGAATCAATCGCTCTCTCATTATTCCCCATTCATTTCAGATGTAAAGTGTACGTCTGCTGTTGTACGCAGCCTACAGAAAACGGTTGCGTCCGAGGGACTTTAGAACTGAGATTGAAATTTATTTATTTTGATGGAATTCATTAGATCTCAATAACTTCAAAAGATGATCACTTTAGCATTTCAACTCGCTTGTTTGTATAAGACCAGAAACCATGTACAATTACTGTTACATATTTTATCTGTCCTTCTAGCTGGTGGCTCGAGATAAAAGGTTATGTGTTAACTTTTACCATTAGAAGTTATTAAAATATGTTTCAATAATTGATTCTGATTTATATTCAGAATATCCTGACATATTAGACTACGACGGCTATTATCAGAGAAAACAGCATCATTCTAAATTGTCAAAAAGCACCAGTCTTTTCATCTAAAACACGTCATCAGATACAAGATGGGCATTTTTGGATGTAGCTAGCCCAACCAGTTACTTGTAGTTTATAATGTTCTAATGAAATTGGAGATCATTTCAAGTTATTCATATCTAACCTGGTTTAATTATGATCGAAGATCTTGTTTTTCATGAATGCTAAGGAGGCAGATAAGAAATTGATCAATCTCGTAAGTCCCAATAGAAATACAAAATAAGAGTTGGGCAAACAAGGACCCTAGACACACCAAAAGTGGGATCAGGTACGGAGGGGTAAGCATCCTCTGTTGAGCGGGTCACACCGCCGTGAGCCCCAATAGTCTTGATCAGGGTAAACGGAACATCCGTAGTTCAATCAGATGTGGTGAAAAAAGGCTCAACCAATGGCTATTAAATCACATCAGAGACAGCATTTACGTCGTACGGTTCGTAGGAGGTCACTCGAATTGATGTAAAACCTAAAGTTGTTCTTAACCGACCATAGAAAAAAAGATTTACGAAATGGCTGCTTTTAAACGTGACTGTTTTGAACAAACGCCGCCTGATACAACAACTTGTCTTGTTAATAGCCTGCCAATTGATTCAAAATTGATCAATACGCAGAACAAGCTCTTTGCGTAATCAAATAGTGAAGACATGACACACGCATATGCAGGTGGGATGAGATGGGAAATTTGCTACGAAATATGGGAAGTTGAACGATGGAGAAGCTGAAATCATTTCCCGTTGTCGAATAAAGTTAGGTTAGTTTGCGTTTAATGTCAATGTTCAATAAATATTCCACAGGTACGAGCAGACACGGAAAACCTGTAGGTGCCCTTTATTTTAGTGTGCTTGGGATATAGCCGAAATAGACCATGCTGAAATGGAAAGCTCATTATTATTGATAGATAAAACGTCGTCACTATATCGAAAATACTCATTGTAAGCATGCTTAAATGAGTATAGTATGTTTTTGCCTTGTTGACTCATGAATAGCGACACGTGCTTGAGAATAAAATTCAGTTATCCATTGCAAGGACCCTCACACTTCTGTATTAACAGAAAAAACAGGCATTTCAGAGGCAAAAATATGTGTAATTCTCGAAACCGACAGGCTGCATGCAGTATATAATGAAGATGGTTAGCGTCAAAATGTCGTTGCTAGGCGAGCACTGCTCAATATATGGCATAGCGTGCTGCAGCACTCCTAATGCAACTTGATCAGATAGATGTGCTGAAGATGTGTAGCCTGCATCAATGCTAATGGGGGACATGTGAAGTACTAAAGTTTTGAAACACTTTTCTTATCAGCGAGTTTGAATAACGTGTGAAATCGCTCAGGAGTGACCAACATGACTTTATTTATTTTGACATGACTTTATTTTATTTTGATGTATGTAGATATTTT
>CAJDSM010000473.1:5176-17459 GCA_903981925.1 Ostrea lurida
CTAGGCACTATCCCACCTCTTGGTTGTCGTGTTTTGTGCCCAAACTCTTGTTTTGTATTCTATTTTGGAACTCTGCTCGAGATGTGATCGCTGTTCGTTATCTTGCCCTTTTACATTACATTGACACAATATTATATTTAACCAATAAAATGACTTTCTTTGTTGGTTTTATTGATTGATGAAGGGAAACTAGTCATTGTATTGTTTCACAAATTTCTTCATCTCATTTACTATGAACACACAAAATAGAAAGCGATTCTTATTTATGATAATCCTATACTAATTCATGCACCCAATAATAAAGAAATACCCAAAATGTAAAAGAAATAAATATTTCAATGTTATATATCCCCGTTTACTTATTATATTCGAACTAAGGGCTCACGCGGGTTTGTGAGCGGGTTCAGCAAAGGAATTGCTTACTCCTCTATGGACCGAATCTTACTCTTCGCTTTTTCGGACGGTCTCGTGTTGCGCCCTACACTCGGATTTTGTATATAATTTTTTGGATATTATGATTACGTTGACACAATGTTTAACTGCCCGCCTTTTGTATTTAAAATTCTTATGCATTTCCTAAACATAAATATATAAAAACTAGATTTAAGTTACTTATAAAATTATCATATGTTTGATTCATTTCATTACGATTTACGGAAACAACCAATTTCATCCGTTACCTTGGGAATCCGGCCATATTTATATTTTGGGTAATGAAACATTGGGGACCCGGGTTTAGGAAATAGGGTCCTTCCCCTAAGCATTCCCCGTTGTGTGTTCCGTACGAGGCGAGCTTAAATGGGGCGGGTCCTTGGGGCCGCTGGTCCTTTGGGAATTAAGACCGGAAAAAAGAAAAGAAAAATACCGATGGAGGTATCGTGTCACACTAGCAGGTATGTGGGCACGGGTAAAGATGGCCTCCCTGCACCAAGTCGTCAATTTAGTTTGCCCCGAAGAGACACAGGCTAATTAACTTTTTGCAGGCCGTTCACCGGCATTGGGGTGCCCGTCCCCCTATATGAGTGGAAATATTCTCGAGTGAGACGTTTAAAAAAAATAATAATAATCAATCATATGGTAAAAAAGGGAAAGACCATGGGACCGGTTTTTTTGACCTCACAAAACCGGATAAGAAAATCCAACTAGTTTTGCAACAGAATATGCGTTTTTAATGGATGATAAACGGCAATGTCAATCTTCTAAAAGAGAAATATTAAGGAAAAAAAGAGATCAGTGGAATTGTAAATATATACAGAAAATAAATTTATGTCTTTTGGTCAGAAGGTTTGCATTTCAGAGGAATTGGCGTGCACTTAGGGCCATGAAAAAAAAAAAAAAAATAAGAAAAATTGGGAAACGGCCCAGGAAAAAAGCAAAGAGCATATAGGTTTTTTGGGGTTTGTTGCAATTATCAACCCCAGATAAAATATGAATTCATTCAGACGTGTTGAATTGAACTATTCTTGGTCCAACAAAGCAGACAGCAACTATCTGCCGACAACCAGACACAAGGAGGACCAAAATAAAATTGCCGCAGAAGTGGGCAAAAAAAAAGTTTTGCAGTTAGCCTGTAATGGCTGGCGCTGAAAGGAGAGAAGGGGAAGGAAAACGAAGGTTGTATTAAAAAAAAAAAAAAACACAAACACAAAAGGGGATACAGAAATAAATTAGCCAGTATTCCATAGCCCGTAACTTGCTGGTGAGGCAAAAATATAATCGCCGAGAGCGAAGGGAGCGAAATTTATTGGGGCGAGGGAAGACCTTTCTGTAGTGAGTGGCTCCTACAGAGACATTTGAGTTTTTGCGAAGTGATTGTAATGAGACATAATGAAACAGCGGAACAAAAATGGTGAGCTTGATTAATACAAAAAAATTTTGAATAGAAAGATGAACCATGCGGTACAAATGTCTCCCCCCTAAATTCTCAGTTTCATTAAAATTGGTGGAAGCCCCGGACCCCCCCCCCCCCCCCACCCCCCACCCCACTACGTTTGTGTCTGATTTAAAAATATATCCAGGGTGTAGAACATTGGAAGACATGAAAAATTAGTAAAAATGCCAGGTCAAACCGGTTTCGCCTCTCCTTCTTCGACGATTCAAAAGCGGCTCCCATATATTGAAATGAACAACATATAAACCCCGCATGACAAGGGCGAGCACACTCTTATTTATTCATGAGAATTGGAGAAAAGGCGGAAGGGTATTACTATTAGTGCTACATTTTTTCATCATCACCATTTCAGTCCACATGCATGTACACATTACGTGTATATGATTGTGGACTAAACGTAATGACGGATTTAGGCCCCCCCCCCCTTCTTGTGACCATACTTATTTGTATTGACGGTCAGCAGAGGATGCTTTTCCTCCTTAAGGCACCTGATCCCACCACTGGTGTGTCCAGGGGTCCAATTTTTTGCAAACACTTGCTTTTGGTATTATATTTCAGTGACCCAGTTGAGAATCATTTAGGATTTTATCGAAAATAAGGGGGCAAGGGTGTAATCTCGATATATGAATAAAAATAGGAAATTAATTTAAACCAATAAGCTAAAGAGTCAAATAGAAGAAAAGCAAAAGTGGGTTGCCCAGGGGGCAAAAGCCACACCAGGAATAAGCATACATTCAGGGTTTAAATATATAGAATAGCTTTTTTAATTAGATTTTACTCTTGAAAAATGGAAATTATAATATATTATAAGTAAATATTATTTTATCAAAAAATTATATCATAGAATTTGTAAATGAAATATATGGATTTTCACCAATTAAAAGAGGAAGATGCCTGGACCCCTTACATTAAAAATAATTCCCTACTCATAAAAAATAGCACAAAGAACCACTGATATTTAGGAAATTACTATACGAATATTTTGAAAATATTAGTATCATACTAATTTCGTTTATTTATATCTAATTTTATTTAATACACATTTAATCATTAATTTGGTTATTTTAAAAGAGATATTAATAATGATATATAAAATAAATTAATACAAATAAAAATCATAATCAATTACTTAACTCTATTAAAAAAAGCCCATTTAAATATTTAACACCAGTAATTAAAAATGAGTAAATTTATATATCTATTCCAACAATAGTTGTGACAATTATTCACTATACAGAACAACTAATAAGGACTATAATTTATATAGTTAATTACCCCTCTTTCAACCCCACAAATCCATACACCTTACGACAAATTATCACAAATGGAATCCGTTTATGTTAATGATGAAATTATTGAGAATAGGACGTAATAAATATGTCGCGGCATATTAGCATGGATTTACAATAAGACGATTTTTCTTTTGGATAAAGATATTAGATGAGGAAATTATTGTCATTGTGGAAATATTAAATATGCAATATAGTAAAAACTTAAGATAAATTAATAACATATATAAAATAATTTTAAATCTTGCATTATATATAAAATAAAAATAAATGATTAGAATAATTTGAATTATATATATTTTGTAGAACAAATATTATCAACTAAGTAATTTGTCAACTCAGGATGTCGAATTAACGTTTTAATATTAATTTTGTGTAGACACAATGTACTTATAATTGAAGAGGATGCAAATATCGATAATGAGAGAGGGGGGGGGGAAGTAATCCAAGAGTTAAAAATCATAAACATATTCAAAGAAAATTTCATTACTAGTTTTCAAAAAATTTTAAAAATTATGGGAAATATGAATTTGCAAACCTTCTTTCTTAGTTGATATCTTATATTATCGTTCCAATTTTAAATCAGGCAATATTTACACAACTTAAGATATTCAATATTAGAATAAAATAATCTAAGATTAGTTATAACATTGATATAACGTGTAAATAATTGCATAACGAAGGCCAAAATGTTAAATTTTTAAAAAATTGCAATTCATAAATCCGCAAACAATCGAATCATAACATTTAATTTTATCTCCACTCTGACAGTCACAATATTAATCAATAGTAAGAAAGGAAGGACAAATAAATAGGTCACGTCATTTGCAGCCTAGTGCTCGAAGAGAGAAATTAATTTTTCTGTTATAAGTTTGATATTTGTTATATAATACAATACAGTGAAGGAAATACCAAAAGAGGGAGGGGACAATAGGGGGTCGGACCTCACCCCACCCCTTTCATAAAATAATTTGCTTAAATAACACCAAATATTATGATAATTATTTATGATCATAATAATGAAATTTTTATGAAACTATCATATCCTAATTTATCAAAATAACAATTTTTGTGTATATCAATTTAAAATAAAATAATGGTATCCCTATGACAAGATAATTTAAGTAAAAATAGATTATAATTAAAATTACATGATAAAAACATTTTAAGATTGAAAATAATCTTTTAAAACGCATAATAGTCTTTATAGAAATTAAAAATAATTGAAAAAAATTAAACTGATTAAAAAATTTAATTTAATAAAACAAAAATTAATAAGGAACACAAAAATTTAAACATATCCAGCTAACAAGTAAAACTGGAAAATCAATGGATAATATTTAAGAAAAAAATTATATAAATTTTATAAATTAAAAAATAAAATTATTAAATCCTTTAAAGATAAAATTTAATATTAAAAATTTATATTAAAATTATTAATGCTATATTGATATTTTATATTAATCAATAAAAAGATATCTAAAATAAGCCTAAATAAATTTAATAAAAATTGCACCAATTATTACACAAATACATTTTTTTATTATAATTAAAATAATAATAAAATTATAATTATTATAATAATATAATTCTAGGAATATAATAACTTAATTTAATATCAGGATAACTCAACGTGAATAAAGTAAAATATAAAAATAATTACCAAAGAAAAATAGAAAAAAATAAATTATCAACTTCCAAAAATTTTATTATAAAAATAAAAAAATTTTTAATATTTATAAAATATTAATATTTTAAATAATATTAATTTAATTTAAAATAAAAATTAAATACAGTATAAATATTTTTATATTAATTAATTTAAAGATATATTAAAGATTTAATAGTAATATCGATATAGAGTTAAATTAAAATAAATTAATGTAAAATACTAAAAAAACAATAATAAAGGAAAAAAATAAACAAAATAAAATCAATAAATTATAGATCTAATTTCACATATAACAAAAAATTTACAGATAAAAAATAATAAAATAATCAATTTAGTTATAAAATTTTACTAAGAAATATAATAAAAAAAAAAAATTAAATAAATAATGAAACATATAAATAAAATATTAATTAGTTATTCTGTAAAAAATGTATGAAAAAAATTACTTGTATGAAGGAAAACAAAAACTTACTATTTCAAGCCAAAGTTTTAGTTCAAAATCTTTTCTATTTTTATTAGTTAAAATAGTTAAATATGAATTAAACCGATAAATAAATAATAAGAATTATAGAAAATTTTAAATAGTTCATAATAAAAAAAATTTAAAAAATAAAATTATAAAAATATAGAAAAAAAAAAAAATAAATAATTAATTTTTATATTTGCGATAAAAAAATATAAATAAATGATTTAAAATTCCAGGGAATTTAGAAAATATTTTTTCAAAATAAAAACGTTTTAAAAATATTATTAATATTTATCTTATCCGAAAACGCAAAAGCCAAATTGGGGGGAGACGGAGATGACTGTTTTGGCAGCAGGCAGTTAAATCTTCCCACACGATTTTATTTGGAAAGTTTTCACCTCTGCTGACGTCAGAGAAGAAGAAAGACGGGTGGGAGGATGTAGTCAGAAAGTAAGTCTCGCATACAAGTTACCTTATATTGCGTAAAAAATGTAGATATGTGCCAATATTGCTGAATTATTGATATTTATCAATTATGACAATAGTTTTCCACACGTATCAAGTAGATCCCAATATAGACCCGCATATAGATGTAATAAGAACTAAATATAGTTCATCCGGAATTCCTTGTTTTTGTCAACACCCGGTATCCTCCCATGGGTCGATCCCCGCCCCCGCCACTCTATTATCACTCGTTATGTGCACAGCGTTATAACGATTGCTCACTGAAAGATTTGGGGGTGGGTTACCAAACTAATTGATCNACTGGTTATGTGCAGAACGTTATAACGATTGCTCACTGAAAGATTGGGGGGTGGGTTACCAAACTAATTGATCATTCAGTTGAGGTGTCTTGACTTGTTTATGAAATATCTGGACAACCCCGAAATCTAAAACCTAGAACCTACCCTGCCAGATCTAGATAGGACGTCAACACAGGGAAAAATTTCCTAGGTGGTGTCCTTAATTTTTTTTTTCTATTCAATTCCCACCACTAGATATTAACACTTTCAAATTCATAGATGATTGAAACGCCAATCAACTAAACAAGTAACACAAACAAGTAACTCTCATCCTGAAAGTCGACTTGATGGCTTAACCTCGAAGATCCCTGAATTGGACAACTTTCTATTCAGCAGCGACGACCAAAATGTGCATCCTTCAGGGATACATAATTCACAATAACTTTTGAAACGATAATCCTATAAGCTTACATACAGCTCCATTCACACAAATCAAAAATATGGCGATACACAAGTTCACTGCGAGTGACGTCATACAAGTAACACATGTCACAGTATCACTGAGGCACCGTTCGGGTTTCTAAGGCTGACATGTTACAGGCCTATATTGATAACTTACTCACACTAAATACAATTTTCAATTTAAAAATAGTTTTTGCTAAATTTGCCTAAAACATCAAGATTTTTTTTATCAAGTTTTTTAATTCTTCTTTTCCTACCCCCCCCCCCCTTATTGATTGTCAGATTTATGGACTCTTGGCAGGCTGAGGGTATATATGTACTCACATTCTGTGTCAAAGTTTATATTTTCCTTCGACTAACGGCTCGACATAGTATAGATTTTATTATTAAAATTAGGGAGGGTATCAACCCCCTGATACACCCCCCCCCCCAATTAGGGATCCGATACATGTATATTTATTTTGCATTGCATCTATGCCATGATGTAAAACTTTAATTTTCACGCTGAAATAGTGTGAGTCAGTTACATCCTCCTTGTGGAGAAACAGTGGAGGAAGTGAAGAAGCGGTGAAGACGCAAAGACGCGTAAAGAAAAAGAGCTTGGAGGAAAACGTCGAAGGAACTGTAAAAACGGGGAGAGCCACCTCCATGATATTAATTTAAAAGGATGGGACTTGATGTTATACATTTACGCTTATTTATCAATAACAATCAGAACATTTAACATGTAATAAGTATCAGGGTATAAGAGATGAATGGATAGTTTTAAGGTTAGCGTGTTCGGTGAGACTTTTTTCAATACCTTACAATTAAAAATTAAACAAAAAAGAACAATAAAAAATGAAAAAAAGACCCCCCCCCCGGACAATAATAATAATTTTAAAAAAATACAAAAAAACACCACAGGGGAGGGGGGGGGGTGGCAAAACAAAACTAACAATCAAAAAGGTGATAAGTACATGTTATACAAGCATAAATTTAGAAATTTTGTGGGATCCATGGACTAGCCAACCTAAAATCCTACGTGAAGTAGCAAATGTTATAGTATGTACATTTAATTTCACGTGTTGTAATAGCCATACAAGGTTTACTTATCGCCAAGTTCAATACGTTACAGGTGCTGTCTACAATTCCCCCGAATTCGATACATGGTTGTTATAGAGGTGAGCAATATGGATACAGCCGAGTCTCACAGCAGCACAGTAACTGTCAAACAAACAATTTTCTCGCACTGTACATAATTCAATGATGTATTTACTTACTACAGTAAAAAAAATATTGCATGGATAAATATTTTGTTAGCATAAATACCACATTCTGTGCGAAATTTTATTTCATTTTTGCATAATAGTTTCTAAAATGTCCATCATCTTCAGCTGCTATGCTTCCGTTAGAAGAGGCATCACCGTCACCTGTTATTGTAGGATATTGCAAAACATTGCATTACAATAATTTGCTGTTTTTAAAGATCATCCCCTTGATATAAGAAATGAATCTTACATTTTTCGGTGATGGCAGTATCAGCCGAATTTTGGATGGGTGGCAAACTGCATTCAGATGCGCGAAGGCATTTTTGAAAAGTATATCGGTGATAACCTGCTATCACCCCAAAAAATATAAGATTATTTCTTCTATCATTTGAATTTCATATCATAGCAACACAAATAATGTTCAGTCAGACTTTAAGGTTGTCAGGTACATATCGAAAAACTTCTTAAAAAGTGTTTCAACCAATGGAAATCGGCGTAGGTAATCATAATGAAAACTTACATGTAAATGATATATTTCCTCTCAGAAGGAAGAGCAGGAGATTGGTACACCGAAATGCCCACGTTCACTTCCATCAGTCTGCTTGTTAAAATATGTTAAGTAATTTGAACATCTCATATCCTTTATGATAGACCATATGTTTTGTGCATGTGTGTGTGTGTTGTGATCTTGAATGATAGTTTCGGGATGTCCGTTATTTCTTTTAAAAGCTCAAACAATTGTGCAAAGATGATGCCAACAGTTCATTACATCTCCTCCCAAGAATTGCTGCCAGAATCGAACGAGGACAAAGAAAATGAGAGACAAAGTTAAAGCAACCTCTGTCTGCCATGCTATACCCATCATTTTCGGACATATTCCTGTTCTGACTTTGTCATCTGAATGGATGTCATTTGTCATACTTGTGCTTATGTAGACATGGACATTATGTTCAAACCATACCATTTGTCAACAAACAGATTTGATAATTTATATGCACATTTTGTTAGGTTTGTTTATGTGACGACATTGATTTTACCAGAAGATGCGGTCAATGGAAGGCTCTTCCACTGAAGGAAGAGGAGATTAGAAATAGATGAACAAAACTGGCTGTCCAGGAAAGAACAGCGTCATCGTTAGAGAGGATTGCCAAAGTGCTTAGAAAGCAGAGGAATCAACAGTCTGTCGTCTCTCCCATAAGCGACAATTTGATTAGAATTAATTTGGTCTCAGATCTCTTAAATAAGATGTGATATACAAGTCACATTGATAATTTGATTCAAGGGTTAAGGATTTGCAACATCAGTATTTAAGTGTCACAAGATTCAGAAACTTTTCATCTGCCACTGAAGATACATTAACAAGTTTCAAGATCATAGATCTAGTTGCTTTCACTATGAATTTCAGGAATAATTTTAATTTATTGCAGTGATTGCTATAAAGATAATCCAAACCCAATTAATACTTTGTACGCCTATGAAATCAGCATCACTGTTCATTCCTATCAGTCATATTACACTAGCTATGTTGTTGTCATATACTTAAAAAAACAAGATGGTGTTTTGTGAAAACACGTAGATAGCCCCCGTATTCCACAGCCAGTGGAAGGGACCTGTCATTGAAGGGATTATGCATGTAAATATTGAGAGTTATCACCGTTCACCATTCAAGAAGTTATGGCAATGTTTAATTTTTTAACAAATGCTGATTAGGTCAAAATTGTAAGTCAAGGTTCACAACATGCTTCGTTCCAGACGGTACCAGATTTAGAATAGGACTTTCGTCATAAGGAATACACGATGTGAAATACTGCAATGCCTAACTCTGTGCCATTCAAAAGTATAGCAATGTTCAGACAGTCTCTTTAAATGTAGGTGCAAAACTTCAAGTTCCAAGGTCGAGGAGGTAAAAAAGAAGTGGTACCCAGGTAAAGGTCTATGTAATAAGAATACATACTTTTATCAGCCCAAGACGAGTCTATCTGTTGAGAATTCAAAACCCTAAGTACTTATCCACTTCAAAAGTTGATAAACTAAGGTTAATAAGTTATTGTAAGTTAGGTCCAAACTTCAAAAAGGTCATGGTCAGGAAGCTCAACAAATGTTTGGTACCACACGGAAAGCGTCGTTGGTGTCATAAGAAGAGCAACAGTCGATATATTCAAAGCCCCTAGCTAATCTTACCATTCAAAAAGTTATACACTAAAGGTTAAAGTTTTTCTGGAAAGATAAGGTGTTCAATCTTCACAGGTCAAGCGTTCAGAGCTCATACAATGTTGTGACCCACCAGAAAGACGTATCTTTATAAGGAACATACATTGTATAAATCCAAGCCTAGCATCTTTAGCAGTCAAAAAGTTTATAGCCTAAGGTTAAAGTTCAGCATTAAGACAGATTGACAGTAAGGAAAGAATGAACAGACATGGACAGAAGGACAAAAACAATATTGTCCCCCGATCTTCGATCAGGGGCATAAAAATTCATGCAACATGACAAACATGTTAAAATAAATATGCTAACAATCTTTTAGATGTGTTCCAAAAGCCAACAGCATACTACAACAAGGAAAGACTAATTAAGAATCTGTTGACCCACTTGCATTATTTTGATGTCTGTGTATCTGAATGGAAGCACCTGTCCATGTAAAAAATACAGATGGTTGTGATGCATATTGTACACGCTGACCACCCTGACCCGAAACGGTACCCTTTCATCAACAGCAAGGTGTGTCTAGTCTATAAAGGCAGGTTTTCTAATGATTCTCGAGCACTTCAGATGGTGAAAAGGGTAGACAGCCACCTGTTGAGTTGTAAGCACACAAATTAGGGGAAAATATAGAATAGACAGGGTAAAAAATAAACAAGCCAAAAGTGCGTTAGTTCCAAATAGTGATTGTCAATATAATAATTTTCAGACAGATACCGGGCCGACAACAACAATTTTTGATTTTTCAATACATAATAAGAATATCAACATAAAAAAAAAAAAAAAAAAAATAAATAGAAGATAAATATAAAAAAAAAAAATAATACATCTAAAAAAACATAATAAAAAAATAAAATATAATAAAATAATCAGAAAAAAAGTAAAAAATAATAATAATATATAGAAAAAAAATAAAAAAAAAATACAAAGAAAGAAAAAAAAAGTTGTAAGAATTTTTAGAGCACAATATAGCCGAAGGTTTTCACCGAGACCCGACAGACGCCTGGGAGGGGGGGGGGGGGTAAGTCGTGAGAGGGGTCGAACCCTTCCCCCATAGAAGTAGCTGACTGGGAGGAGGGATCTAGAAAATTTATATACAAATATTAGTAACTATTTGCGAACTAAGTTGCGGATTGAGCATCAAATCTAAAATTGAGCTGTAAAGTATTTACGAACTATGTCAGTTCTCCATGAATTCGTATGACCGAATTCTATTAAATTTAACAAAATATAAATATCAGAACAGCTAAAGAAGATGCTGTCGTGTTTTATAAAGCTTACCATTGTATAAGAATACCTGAATCTGGATTTCACAAAACTCCAAAATGCCCTCGCGTCACATGAGTATCCTGTCTTTTACAGTTGCGGCGCTGCACAGGCTGGACCTTTCTCCTACAGGCGGGATCATAACGGTGTGAAGGGCAGCCTAATCGCCTTCAGACAGGGTAGCCTGAAGGTAGTACAGTCCCTGAGCAAAGCCACCCCTGCTGCGGAATTGAGCAGGGGCACCGAAAGACCGTGCAAGTTGACCTGGGCGTCCAATACAGTGCGATAATTGAATTCGCTAATATATATGCATTGTGTACGAGGCACCAGGGTATCTTTGCATTGATATCAAGAATCTGAAAAAAAAAGGTGTTAAAGTATTTTCATTTTATAATAAGTAAGAAACCAATCAAATCTTGACTGGAATAAAACAGATAACAGCCTATGAATCAAGTGATATTCTCCTTTGAAATATAATACAAATTTCAATGTTATGTTAGTTAAACACATTAAATTCCGATCCACCACTTAAATCAAAAATATTTTGGTAATTATACCTGTATTAGGATATATTTATTTGTCTTTGAATTTCACTAATTATGTATGCACGTGCTTACTTCATATATTGTGGCTCATGGTAACCTTTCCTGCAGACAAAGGCGGCTTCGCTATTCACCACTCATTCCCTGAATAGGAATGAGGGTCCTCTATGCCCCAACTACATCGAGAGGCGCCACCTTGTAAAATTTCCTCTTTATTTTCCCAGGCGTTGGCATCGGTTGGGAATTTATGTTATCAGTCCTCAGTATTGATGGCACTGCAAACTGAATGAACAGCAAATAGAAAATTTCGAAATGAATATTTAACATATTGAAACTATATGTTTCAGACAAGAGACTCCTTATTTATACCCATTTACCGGTAATTAAGGAATATGTACTAGTAGACGTATATGCGAAAACTTGTTAAAATATGTTTAAATAATTCTAATCTTGTCAATATTTCATGATTTAGGATTACAAACAGGCACGTATTTATAATC
>CAJDSM010000473.1:17467-28872 GCA_903981925.1 Ostrea lurida
AAAATCAGCCAATGTTCATTGCCATATCCCCCTCCGCAGCTTNTTGCAAAGTGAGATGGGGGAACCAAACCATGAACTGTTGTCGGCTTCTCGTACAGTTGAGACCCCCAAAACAAAATTAATCTTAAATGCGAAAATTTCATAAAGGGGGGGGGGGGCTGCAGGGTGTGCCACCCTAAAATCAGCCAATGTTCATTGCCATATCCCCCTCCGCAGCTTTAACTTTTTCCTAGTCATGGGAGAGTTAGAATAGCATATCATGTGTGCCTCAAATTCATATCTCTCCATACTTTATATATGAGAGGGAAGGGGAAGGGATCATTGATACTGGGCATTGATACCTTCGATCATATCTCGCTGTTCTGTTTTTATTCAGAACTTTGATGCTTACATTCTTATCTTTATCAATTTTAACCTTTTAAAAATAACAAATAATGGTCATTATTAAAAAAAATGAAAGTACAGCCACACCCACCCCCAACCCCTCCCGGGGGTGTCAGTTTATATTAGGTGGTGGTATAGAGTTCTGACAAACGGGGTTTGATTTTTTGCAGATTTTGTCTTACAATGGGGTACATCATTTTACCAGTGTCTGATACATATTCGACCCCCCCCCAAAAAAAAATTTTTCGACCCCCCCCGGCCTCCACCCCACCACCCGTGATTCTGTATGCCTGGATATGTTTTTTATTTCATAAAATTGGCAATAGACATATACCTGAATGAATTATCCTGCACACTGACGATTTCGATACGCCGTGGATATTGCCAAACTTCTGAGAAGAAATCTCCTTGTCGCCAAATACCGAAGCGTTACCAGGACCTAAATTTTATAAGGAAGAACAGTATAATTTATATTTTGATTATATTGTGTATTTACCAAGAGGAAATTTTTAGCTAAGAAAACTATACATGGAAAGTACAATTTTGGAAGTACGAAAAAATAATTACACTCTTGCAAAATTATGGAAATAATTGTATCGGGCTCGCTAATCATTTGTTCCAAGATAGTCAGAGCAGAAGGACTGATAAAATGATACCTATTACAACTAAATACAAAGTTTGTTGTTCGTTGGAAAACATTGCGAAGATTTTTGGAATTACACCGTTCATTTATCACACATGTATACGGGATATGCACTCGTAGAAAATGACCGTACAGACTAAGTAAAAGGAAGACTGTATTTTCAAGGGAAGCAACCCTTACAAAATTCTCCTTGAAAACGTAAACACTTGCCTGTGTGTGGGCAGGGATGGGGTGGGTACGTAGTGTTGGCCTAGAGATGATGTCGTCTAATTCTCTTGTTATCCTCGAAAATGATGTGTCGGGGAAATCGATATCGAGGTATCAATTCCTCGTCATTGTGCAAGTCTAAAATTTGGTCCTGTCCCTAAATACCCGATCGCTACGCAATGCCCGTTGATAATGATTACGTAAAATAAAAAATCGGCCATTTTTTTTACGGTCTTACGTCAGGGTTCGACCTGACGTAGCGATTCTACTAGTAGTAGAATTCCTACGTTAATTCCTAAGTACGTCATTTGATTGAAACGGACTTACGTAAAATATTTAGTCTAGTCAGAAAGTTACGGCAAACTAAGCTTACGTAACTAGTTTACGATGTTTGATGAAACGGGGTCCTGATCCCACCTCTGGTGTTGTCCCAGGGGTCCGATGATTGCCCCAAATTGTTTTTGTTATTCTATTTAAGACTTACGAGATGATCACTGTTCGTTTCTTTGTCTTTACAAATAAAGCAAAATAAGTAAAAATATATCGCTGTTTCGAATGTCTCGATGATGTATTAGACTATAAAATATCGAAAAAATAAAAAAAAATGCATGCGCCTAAAATTTAATTTAAAAAATTTAATTAAAAATCGGATTCATGCCATTTCCATAATTGCAACATGATGGATGCATCTGCCATGAGGGAAATCAACTTCTTACTCGCTTTTAATCCATTTCACATGTCCCGTGTTCCGCGTTTGAATAGTGCGTTACTTTTTTAAATGCACGGAATTTACAAGATAGCTGATGGAGTTGAAAAGAGTTTCCATGGTTAATTGTATTAGGCGAACCCGTCTGTCTGCGCGCCACAATTTCTTGATGAAGATATATGGTTTATATTCAATTGTGCAATCGTGCTCGATTATTTCACCAGAATTCGCATGTGTTGAGGGTCACAATAGTTTCTTATTCCACAGGTACTTGGAGCATAAATCACGTATTAATACCCCCTCACATTTACTCTTTATTTGATCTGGGATCTACACACTTTTTAATTATGATTGGGGACTATACTATCTATAAAAAGATATTTACTACTATGTAACATGTATTTTGAACGAATTCCAATGAATTTTACAAACAAATTTGGAAAAAAGAATGTGGGACTGGGCAATGTATAATCCATGTCCAAAGGCCCGAGGTTTAACTTCGATTATCGTGGGGTATACAGACGTACCGCTAGATTGGATCACATTTTGACAATTAAATAAATTGCATCATGGGAAGCAAATGTCATCAATCTATAATATCAGTTGGACATGCCATTACATCAATGGGTAGTAAATTTGACATGCCATTACATCAAAAGAAGGTAAATTTATCAGCTGTTATTCATCCTCTAAATATTATTTTTAATAATATTATGATAACATCCCCCAGCTTTATGGTGAAACTGTAACATGCACGTACTTGTAGACAGCATGAACAGGTCACACTTTTGTCATGAAATAAATAATTGAGTCAAAATGATCAGCGGAAATATATGAACTGGTACAGTTTCAAAAAATATTGAAGATATCAATGAAGTTGCGTCTGAAAATGTCAACAAAACGTCTCTACCCAATACTATAGTTTAACCCCCCCCCCCCTATGACTGGGATTTAATCGAGAACGAACTGAAAATCACTGGTTAACAGTATTTAGATTCATTTCAATATATTACAGATACTGGACTGTTTATCATAACAAAATCCTCACATTTGTCTCTCTATATATATATATGAATTACAAGGATCCCAATTCACGGTATTGATTTATGACAATTGGAGCAATTTTAAAATGCTGAAGGAGCGAAATGGGGGCTAGAAGCGGGTTTTGGAGAGCATCGTGAAAGCCAACGATGTCAGGTAATACTGCAGCTAGTCTTTTTATACTATAGTGATTCACCACAGTGGCATAACCAGGGACTAGCTGAAGTGGATGCCTAACGGCAAGGGGTCTTGATATCACTCAAGGTCCCCAGTGGGTCAGAGACAAAACCCAGATAGGTAGGTGGGTGCGGATTGGGGTTGGGAGCATAGTCTCTTAGAAATCGATTTTTGGAGAATGCAATATAATACGTTTTTTACGTCAGATACATTGAAGGCGTCGATCATGACAACTGTTAGTGTTGGGCAAGTTATTTAAAATTTACCAAATTAATTGATTTTAATTATTCTTAAAAGATATATCTAAAGGGAAAATGAATTTATTTTTTATTTCCACTGAAATTGGATAGTCTTTATCATCAATGGAAATATCCCAGAGAAAACAATATCTAGACCATGCAATTTATAGCGAAAAAAGTTCTAAGAAAACAATATTTCACTATCATAATAACAGTAATGTCCTTAGAGAAGTAGACAGGCATGACTTACACCCACTTTTCTAAACAGAATAAAAATAACAGCAGAAATGATGAACAACAATCCAACCGCAATGAAAAGAATCAGCTAAAGTGGACCCTATCAGTGAACTGGAATTGTGGTTAGGTCACCAGACAACCAAAGCTAGGGTCCCGGGTTTAATGGCAAAAGATCTTCCATGATTCCTTCCTCACTATTTCTTATGGTTAAAGCAGTTTACGTTTGTATTTGCTACAACCATGAATAATCAAAATATGCTTACGCTAAAACAAATGTAGTAAAGTACCACCTTTTTGTATGAACAGTATATTGTATACGGGATAACACGGAAAATTATTTATCACCGATTCCTGTTCAGTAAACACGTCACATAACCATTATACAGAATGAACGATTTTTATTGTATTGGCGATCTTGGCCGAGGAGATGGTTGGGGGGTACCACAGAGCCACCCCCTCAACAATGCAAAGGCAAATATAACGAACAGTGATCAATCTCGTAAGTCCTAAATATAAAACAAAAACAAGAGTTGGGCAATCACGGACCCCTGGACACACCAGAGGTGGGATCAGGTGCCTAGGAGGAGTAAGCATCCCCTGTTGACCGGTCACACCCGCCGTGAGCCCATCAATCAAGCAAATGTGACAGCCTCAAGCGGGCGAATTGAGCACTGGGTAAACACAATTGCGCAATCGTCACCAATACCAATTCAATCAGTCAATCAATAATCAATCAATAATACAATAATTAAGACAATCAAAAATGTAATTGTCCAACAATCCAATTGTAACATGGAAGAGCCAGGCCATCTCCAAATAACACTCAAAACTGATTCAATTCATGAAATTTATTTACAAAAGCAATGGAGAAATAGAAAAGAAGAGAATACATGTATATCCAATTACTCACTCACTTGCACTCACTCCCGTACTCAATTTCATTCAAATCTAATCTCAAGAAAACAATTCATAATCCAATTTGATACAGATAGATCACTATACTAAATGAATAATTCCATTGTTGTCAACCAACTCGCTTTCGGAATAGTTTATGTTCAAGGTTTGCACTCAATGCTCAGAGTTCCGTCAAACTTATATCGATCTCCCTTGATCCTTGATTCCGTTCATGGACTAATTCAATGTCCGACGATAACACTGATGATCCCCCAATGAACTTTCGGGGCTGTAGTCCTGGACATCGTCATGGGTGGTATCAGTTCCTCATGGATCATCCTTGATCCTATTCCAACATCACATGGACGTGGACATGACCCAAGTCATAACGCTACAATTTTGAACTAATATTTGTTGGCAACACATGTTTATAGGCGAAAACAATGCGTCAATATAAGTGTCTGTCTATTCAATTTAAAGTTAAAACTACTATACCAAGTCGAGCGGTTCCTTGTCACAAAGATAGAAAGAAAAATAAAGAAGGAAAGATAAACACCGTATTGAAGTTAAACAACCAACAATTTATTCAGAATGGCTCACAACTCTAAAAAATAATGCCAGGATAAGAAAATACATTACAGTTGCTATGTACTATGTTTCTAGCTTGAAATACGGATATGTATTTAATTGCAGTGGTAAAACTAGAAATTCATATCAAAATTAAGGATTAACTCCCTCAGGCATAGCTCTGATGCTTCGAAGTTTTTGGCCCCAATTTTTTGGCACTACATTGATCACTTTTATAAAGTTTTACTTTCATGTTTCGGGTTTCCAACATTTCGGTTTGAGCATCACTGAAGAGACATAATTTGTCGAAATGCGCATCTGGTGCATAAAAATTGGTACCGTATATTATCTATATTAACAGACATGCTGACCATTCAAAAAGGGAACAACTCGTGACACCTAGGCTAAAAAGATCTTACGATGTACACACCAATGTGTATCTCTGTCGCTCAATGCTCTCGGCTTATAAACAAGTAAACTAAAGTTATGTTGTGTTATTTACGATAATAAATCACTACAAGTATCAATGCGGACAGTCGATATAACAACTGTGACAATACAACAAACTTAAAAGACACACCCCTTTCTGTACTACTGGTACCTAAACTCTACATCGCTATATAAAGCCCGCCTATTCATGAAAAGGTAATCTGATTCTTAATCCCTAAGTTCTAAGTTACGACAACAAAGTCAATAAAACTTCATCCTTATGTATTTAAATCAAAATTCGAACAAGTAGTTATAAAAAAAAATATTATTAAGACCACAAGCAACATGGTAAAACGTCCCAGACATCAATCTAACCAACTAACATAAACTTCGTAACACAGTCTTGATAGATCACCCGCCGTGAGCCCATAGTACTATGTTACTAGCTTGAATACGGATATGTATTTAATTGCAATAGTAAAATTAGAAATTCATATCAAAATTAAGGATTATCTCCCTCAGGCCTAGCTCTGATCCTTCGAATTATTTGGTTCCAGTCTTTGGCACTACATTTGATCATTTTAGAAAGTTTTACTTTCATGTTTCGGATTTCCAACATTTCGGTTTGAGTATCACTGAAGAGACATAATTTTGTCGAAATGCGCATCTGGTGCATCAAAATTGGTACCGTATATGATTTATATTAAAAAAAATAAAAACAAAATAAAACAAAGGAAAACATAAACAGCTGAACAGCAACCCAGTTTAATTGCGAGAAGGTGTTTATATTGAAGGTAAACACGACTAGGGCTACAGCGTTTATTGTGTCCAGGCCATTTCACGAAATACTCGCCCGCACAATTAACTGACCTACATAATAGCATATCAACAAATGCCAAGGTTTTTATTTCCATTTCTTACCAAATCGCACATTTACAAAATAATGATAATATAATAATTGAAGATTGAGTTTGTATTCGCAAATAAGAACATATGTAATTTCTCAGTAAACATTTAATTGATTCACGCGCTTTGATAACCCTGGCATCAATGAAATTCGCATTGCCGCACTCTTCAGCATTACCTTGTAATCGGTATATCACAATATAAAATACAATTTTAGAAAAATCTGATTGCCTTCTTTTGGTAAAGCACATTGATTTATAGTTTGGATTTAATTTTTTTATTAATTTCTTCATTTCTTCTTTGTTTCTGTTTTCACATTGTCGATCGTGGCAGTAGGCCTTGGTTGTCAGTGGTATACGTGTACCATGTAACGTGTATCATAATTTGTTTAATCCAACAATCAATAATAATTGCACAATTCATAATCAATTTATAAAAAAACAACGACACCTATTACAGGTGTAGAAAGGAATAACTTTACCAACTACGGTGTACACAGCGGTCCATGTCAAAACAATATACTCGCAATTGCGGATATCAAACACGATGTATTCGCTTCATTCTTGGGTATTCGTATGCACTGGTGGCTCAAAATGATAGGGATTGGATATTAAGACTCAGGAAATTGATCAACATCGAAATACATGTTGTTCAGAGAGAATAATGTTGAGTTTTTACAGATATTTTACACTATTTACTCTATAGATCTGCTGGTCGAAAGGGCTTATCTGGCGTCACGGTATCACGTGACTACCTCGATGGTTAAAAAAGATTTTTTTGAAATCGGGGCTTATATTTCAAGCCGTATTATGGCTAATTATCGCAATATTCGGCAAACTAACTATCAGAATTAATTATTAGACAAATAAGGAAGAGTTGTAAAAGTTATGAAATACTTTTAAAACGAGGGATATGTCCTTTAAGAGATAATAGAATGTTTAAAACAACACATATGTAAAAAGAAAAATAGAAACCGTTTACTTTGTAATCGCAACAACGTCATTATAGCGACCTTAGAATTTGCGAAATGATGACTTTAAACGAGAATCGTTATAACCTTGCAACATCAACTTTTTAGTTAGTAGTTGGCCTCGCTTAAAAAGTCCTAATATGTATGACATACTCTTGCGTATCTAATCATTTGGGAGACATACACACCATAAGCAGGTGATAGTGGTGCATTACTAAAGAAAAAAGGAAACCTGACTATTGCAAAGCTAAAGTCATCACATTTATCATATAATGTGGCTGTCAGTCTGCCATTAGAATCAATATTAAGTAAAATATTCAGATACGAAGCAGATATGTCAGATTCCGCGGTGTCCTTTATTGCGAGTTGGTCTGTATATATCATATGTACATACTGATGAAAATTCTAATTGTTAATTGATAAAACATCATCAATATATCTATATGTAAGGTTGAAGGAGACGGCAAGTTTTTTAACACACAGAATATACATACAGAGAATCATTTTCCTTAAAAAATGAATCCATTACGATTCTCAATCTCAATGATCGAATGTTTGTTAGACTGTTCAATACAAACGACAGATGAACTGGTTAGTGCTGCTCCCGTGCGAGGTTTCCTGGAGCCGAGTATCCGAGTCTGTTCGGAGATAAGTCCCGGAACCGGAAGGTTCGCCGATATCCCAGCGAAAATACGTCATCTCTTGTCCATTGTCATCAACAAAGATGGATCCTGAAGTCTTCCTTGGAGGTATATGGCTCCAGTATCATATGTGTCTGTTCAGAAATCAATTATACTTAGTTTAAACTACATGATACTTATCATTTAGTTAATAACGTTAAACAAGTTAACAGAAAATGCCGGTGACTGTTAAAAGTTTTGACGTGATGGAAGCACATTGAATTTGCATTAAGAAAAATCAGTTGTACATGTGCAATAGTTGATTATCCCTTTAGAGTATAACCAATGACTTAGACTTATTAATCTGAAATACAAATCATTCGTTTTACCTATGATGTTTTTTACAAAATTGTAAGTGTCATCCGAATCAATTAAAACGGCGGCTGTTTGTATGTTCTGTTTGGCAGCTTTTGCCGTGGCATCCGCTGCATCTAATTCGACAGTATGCCAGACGAATAACATATACCACTCGACACATTCCATACGTAACGCCAGTGCATCCAGCGAGTTGCAAGCGTCTGTAAAAATAAAAACAGCCCTGCAATTCCTGACAACATGGTTTCGTAAACTTACAGATTATTTCGTGCTACAGAAGAGAAATCGTAAAGTGTGAGATAGTTTCATATATTTTTCTTTAAAAGTCCTTTAATCTCGTTATTCACCTGTAACTTATTATGCCTCCCACACACACAACGTGATCGGGCCATATAGTTTTACCTCGTCCGTATTTCTGAAACGAAAAGTTTTCGGACCTTTTATAAAACTATTTGAGATTTGAACTGATTTCATGCATGCAGGTGTAACACCAACAAGTTATAAATCAAGTTTAGGTTTCGTTTCGGTAGTTTGATATATGATGGAGTTGTGCCCCTTCAACTAAGAAAAATCACTATTATGGATAGTTTCCCGGACTTGTTTCTAAACGTGTTGAGCTATTGAACTGAATTTTTATACAGGTGTATATTTTGAGTTAGAGATCAAGTTCGGGGTCTCTTTGCATTTGATCGAATTGCACCCTTTAACTTTGAAAAAATGAATTTTGTATAATGTCAGTGTTCTTCATACGTCATTAAATGCCTTTCAGGAGTTTGAACTTATTTCTTATGCAGAAATTTATTTGACTCTAAGATTTTGAAAATTACTACTTTCAATTTTAACCTGAAGAATTTCCTTCATTGTGCTTAATTGTAGGCGAAGACATTATTGTCGAACCGACACATCTAGTTTCTATCAGGGAACCGACACATCTAGTTTCTATCAGGAATCGACACATCTAGTTTCTATCAGGGAACCGACACATCTAGTTTCTAATCAGAGAACCGACACATCTAGTTTCTATAAGTTTTTTTAACAAGCTTATCTTTTAAAACAGATTAGAATGCTAGCGCCACATCTGCTAATTAATAAGAAATAGAAGAAATGTAGTAAATACTTTAATGAATCAAATGTTTGTTTTATAATAGTGATATGTTTGCGATTAACAAATTATCACTAGTCATATGTTGAACTGATTTGTTTCATATACCCTTTGTTAGACTGTCATTTTCCTACTAGATTTGACTACGGGTAGTCCGTTTACTTTATTTCGGATTTCCAACATTTCCGGTTTGAGCATCACTGAAGAGACTAATTTGTCGAAATGCGCATCTAGTTCATAAAAATTGGTACCGTATATGATTAATACATTGAGGGAAGTATCGGATCCTCTGTAAATGCACACACTGGAATGCCAATTCATCCTTTCTGAGCGAACCAATCTGACTATTTCTCTCTATAGAATTTGTCAAGTACTTCATGGCCCAGTCCATCACAACCAATGCTTTCGTTCTTCCCTAGATTTTGCAATATGTAAGTTCTGTAAGCATCTTGATGAATTGTTCGCACTTTTATTCAGTGGTGAAGTAAAATGTCCAGAGTTTACACATCGATAAATTCCTTCAAAAAGAATGTTTAATCCTATAATAAACGCAAGAATTATTGCGTTTTAAACGCAAAAAGATTGCGTTTAACGCGCAATGTGTTTGCATTTAAACGTAACAATATTAATTGCTTTTAACATTGACACAATGTTAACTTCGCCTTTTGTACGCAACACCATCAATGTGTTTAATGCAAACATCATTGCGTTTAAGCCTAATAATTATTGCGTTTAAATGTAAAAGATTGCGATTTAAATTCAAAATATCATTGCTTTGAAACACAATATATTATCGCGTTTTAAACGCAAAAGGTTGCGTTTAAAAGCAATATTTTTGCCAACACTATTATTGCATACAAAAAGGCGAAGTTACATTGTGTCAAACGTAATCATAATCCAAAAACAATTATAGCGTTTAAACGCAAAAGATGGCAATAAAGACCAAAATATAATTATATACATGCTTGAACAGCAGTATAACTAGAATGGAAATCAATGGACTAGGAATATATTTTATCCAGAAAAGTACGATTTTTTTTTCTCAAAACTTCAAATAAAATGTTTAGGGTCGGGGCTATAATTTAGGGTCGGTCGGGTTAGCGGAACTCGACACATTTTATTTTACGCCTTAGAAATTTGGCCACATTTCTACGCTCGCGAAGCTCAGTGCTAGGATTTTTACCGATATTCCACTACTTCTACTTTATTTGATAAAATTGCCGACTCCTGTGGTCTGAGGTGTTGGAATACTTTACGTTTGATTAAAAACATGGAAATTAGGACACATACGCTACAACCGTTCAAACATATTACGAGTTCAGCAAGTTCTATGTCGGCGCATCTTACGAGAAAACACAATTTGAATATCAGTTCAAGTGCACTCTATATAACTAAGCGACACGATGTACAGTGAGTTGACAAATGACAATTTCATCTTTAAAAGACTTTTAGACACAAGCCGTTGCAAATATCAACGGACATGAATGGATCCAAAATTGAAGTTTGATAATACAAAATGTACACTTGTGACAATAATCTATTATTTGAATGTGTCATTTTTTTTTTAATGCTAATTTCAGTGACGTATTTACACTTTTCATTCTTTTTTTTTACATTAATTTTTTTTTACCCTTAAATAAAGGAATTATTGAACCATTACTTAGTTTTTTCAAGTTTGTTTCAGTATCAATTGATTCGATTCGAAAAAATCGAATCGTAGCATTTTGAATCGAAATCGAACGCGAATCGAATGAACCCTGATCGTCCCAGCCCTAATATATCGACATATGAATGAAAAAATCATTATTGATAGATAAAACGTCGTCAATATATCGAAATGTCGAATTAAAGGCCCCCGTTAGAGATTTTTCTTCTTTCATGTAGAAGCTTAAAGAATTCCGGAACCTG
>CAJDSM010000475.1:5547-16174 GCA_903981925.1 Ostrea lurida
AAATAATTGAATCACAACTTCATAGATAACAGAAATCACACTACATGAGATAACAGAAATCACACTACATGGATAACAGAAATCACACTACAGAGAAACAGAAATCACACTTCATGAGATGATAGAAATCACATTTCATGAGATAATAGAAATCACACTTCATGAGATGATAGAAATCACACTACATGAGATAACAGAAATTACACTTCATGAGATGATAGAAATCACACTTCATGAGATAACAGAAATCACACTTCATGAGATAACAGAAATCACATTTCATGAGATGATAGAAATCACACTTCATGAGATGATAGAAATCACACTACATGAATACAGAAATCACACATACATGAGATAACAGAAATCACTTCATGAGATAACAGAAATCACACTTCATGAGATAAAACAGAAATCACACTTATGAGATACAGAAATCACATTTCATGAGATAACAGAAATCACACTTCATGAGATGATAGAAATCACACTACATGAGATAACAGAAATCACACTTCATGAGATGATAGAAATCACACTACATGAGATACAGAAATCACACTTCATGAGATCTATTGATTTACAGAGTACACTTACAAAGTTTGAAGATCAAGGTAGGCTTTCTTTCTTCCTCGTTCCTTCTGGAAGTTTGAGTTCCATTCCGCAGCAGACTTCATGGCCTTCTTGATGTACATGTTCATCTTGCTCTTTTCCAACTTGGCTGTGAAAAAGGGCTTTTTAGACTGAGTAGCACCATGAGTAATCTTGAATGATGGCATGTAACTTTTTAAAATCTCTTTCAAGACATGTCTCACTACATGATGCAAATGAAAGACTTCAAAACTATTTTTTTTCATTGTCAGGATATCTTTGGCTGTTGAGTGTAATTTGATTTTAAAATTTTATTTGAGAAATTCTGAATTATTGAATCTGACATTGGCCTTCATGTTCTTCTGAATCTAAGTCTTTACATGAATATTTCCATCTGTGTTGTAGACTTACCACAGATATCTTAAGAAAGCTTCGTGATTTCCTGTCAGATAAAGAAATCCTTATAATACACCCAACAAAATACACGAGACCACAAATGATGTCAAAAGACAATACATGACATCTTTACAGCAGTCAGGGTTCGAGAAGGACACATACTGGAAACGGAAACCCCAACTTACGAGGCGTGCATGAGAGGAGAAGGATGTTCGAGTTTTTTTTTCCTGATATGAGGAAGTGGTTAGACAATTAAATGAGGGATTGTTCTTATGTTCCGAAAGTACATTGTCATGGTGACACCCTACTCACACACAAAAAAAACACCTCAACAGTGTCATTTTCCAGAATAATCTGCTGAACTGTTCTTTGAAAAATCCTACTGCACAATAGTCAGCAAGTGATACTCACACTGTTTAAATGACTTCCATTAGATAAGACTGGAATTGGTGGAGAAAAAAAGAAAAATTCACCGGAGAAAAGCCAGACTGGATTGACATAAAATACCATGCTTGTATGTATAAATCTTTCACATTCCATGCTAAGTTTATTTGTCACTCGTTCAAATCATATTCAGTGGGTGCTACGTCATTGGTAACTAGTTTTCAGTTTTCCCTAAAATTTCCATGACTTTTGATATAAGTACTACTAGTGTGTGCTTATAACTTCAATGAATAAAATGATTACAGTGTTGGACCATCTCTGTAAACTAGTTGACTGTGAGGAGCTGATTTTATCAAGTCCAATGCAACACTGCAATAACAAATGTCTTGGAAATACATATATATATTGCATGCTATATGTATATTGATTAATTTTGTGACCCTTCCCTCCAAAAAATTTAACTATTGTCATAACATGCTTTTTGGGGGTATGCATATGTGTGAAAAAAGTTTTCAATGTTTGGTATTTCCTCTAAGATACTATGAATGCTACGAAATGAGTCAATTCTCACACTTCATATTCCTTGTGCTTTTCACTGATTTCTGTTTTTTGACGTTCATGTAAAACCCCGCATATTCCTAAAAGCAAACATTTAGGATAATTCAATTTTTCATTTCTATATTAACTTTACCTCATATATCATATATAGGATGTGCAATGTCACAAATTTACTTCAAGATAATTAATTTTGTTCTAAAAATACTAAACATGTCAGATGCCCCAAGAAAAATACCATGTAATTACCCTAAACGGTATTTGTGTTGAAATACCACTCATTTGTATCATAACAATTTATTGTTAGAATTGATTTCAAGCATTGAATATCCTTGATTAGGGAATATTTATTCAATTCCATTTCTCTAAAAAAAATAAAATAAATAAAAACATGTAAATATGGAATATAATTCTCAGTTAATTCCCAATAAATCCTTATTCCTATAAAAAAATTCCCCTGGATAATCGTGCTCTGTGCATCCGTCCTGGTACATCACTGGATAATCTTTGTGCATCAAGTCGCAAACTCGTCTCACTTTTTAAGTGCGTCAACCCTGCAATTTCAGGAAGAAATTGTTCTCAACTAATGTCAATAGATCTATTTTCTTAAAGCGATACATCTGCCACCGATAATACTGATACATGTGCTTACACATAGTCATCATGGCAAATTGGATTCAGTTTTGATAATTATCGCGTTGATAATGTATATTTGTGTAAATAATATATATATTTATGTTGATAATATGATATATCTTAATATTTCATTTAAATTCCATTTATAAATTCTTTTTTTTAATCACACAATGTATATTTTTTAACTTCGTAGTTATCTTAAAACATTTTTCCTATATATAAGTTGCAATTAAAGTAACAAGCGTTACTCCGGATATAATGAAATTCAGGGACCAACCTTTTCTTTCAATATAACCGAATTTCAATATAAGCGAAATTATTTAACATGTTGACCGTAAGAAGCTTGATCAAATTTAGTGTCCAATTACAACGTTTTTCTTTGAGGAGTAGCTAATCTTTCTGAATTGATAATGTACATTCCCAAGCTGTAAAAAGTTGTTATACACCAGTGTTATTATACTCTCGCATGCAGTGAAAACTAATCAGGTGAGAAACGAATCAATTACCCCTCCTTGTACCCGCTTGTGTAATTGGTGTACCAACCGTGACGTTAGCTTGCTGAGGACTTCAATATAACCGTTATTAAAAACAACACATTATCACCTCAGCGGACCGAGGATTGGTTTCAATATAAGCGATATTTCAATATATGCGATTTCAATTTAACCGAATTTTATTTGCAAAGAAAATGAGAGACTAAGGTTGGGGATTGACTTTTATTTCAATATAAACGATAATTTCAAATTAAGCGATTTCAATATAAGTGGAGTAAGCTGTATGTACATGCAGCATTTAAATAATTGATACATCTTTTTTCTCCTTTTTAGTTTAAAATTTAATAGAGGAAAATCCCCACTTTTCATTTTCATATCTTCATGCTGCCACAAAAAATCATATAATGCATAATATGTTAATAAGATTCATATTAAAGTAAAAAAATGCATTTGTGTAAAGTTTCCCATACATGCGGTTTAATTATTGCTAGTGGGGAATCTATGTAGATAATGACATAGGGGATCACATTTGATATATATGTTGGTAATTAGTAAAACTGTTTCTGAACCCCTTGTGTAAAAAACAACGAAACCTGATAACCTAGCACGTCCATCCCCAGTGTATCATTTCTGGATTTGCCGCTGGAGTGGTTGGGGTGTGTTCTACCATTGTTGTTTATTTCAGGTAAAATCCCACAGCTGTGTTCCCCACTGAGAGTATGTCACTATTCCTGGACAGGTGAAATTATATAACTCTCTCTTTATTTTACAGCAATATTGAGTTGATGCATTAATCATTTAATTTTATTTCACGTGATCACCTAGCGCGATTCTCATTGGTTAAAACACCTTTCAGAATGAGGTGATTTTTCATCAACGTACCTGAACAACCAAATACAGTCTATGAACCATTTATTCTGTTTTTGTAATATAAAATTAAATGATAAGAAATAAATCTTATATTTTTCGGGTGATATGCAGGTTATCACCGAGAATTTTAGACGGTAAAAACTTTTCATCAATGCGCTTCGCGCATTGATGAAGTTTTACCATCTTAAAATTCGGTGTACCTGCATCACCCGAAAAAATATAAGATTCATTTCTTATTTATTAAGATTTCTGAAGTGGTTATAGAAAGGGGGGGGGGGGTTACAAAAATTAAACTGAATGTCGTAACTATTATAGCCTAAACACAGTCTACTCAAGATATATTGATTCAAGGGATCATACACAATTATTTTTAACTTGACCAAAGTTCAAATTACTGTAAATCATTTTTCACCGGTTTATAATGATGTGTTTAATACTTTGTATCTATTCACGAGAGAGATGAGTATAACTTCTGTGAATCATTATTCAATTTGCCCAAGTCTTACCTGAGTTAAGATTTTATTCAGAAAACTAAATTTTGCAATGAGGCTATATTCAAAAAAATTATTTATGCAATTAAACTCGTCTTGAATGAATCGATGATTTACACAGCATTACAAAGTTGACCAGTTGCCTCTCTTCTCTCTCTTCTCTATAATTTGTTAGTAAGCAGTAGCACTTAAATAATAATTAGATAACATAGTTTAGGGAGTGTTCATGGTTGAATAGTAAAGTGTATCAAATAATGATGTCATAGTAAACAGATAAATACATTTAGAATTTGGTACACCCATGTGTTAGACATTGATATAATAAACCGCAGTAAAAAAAATCTTTTATGTGAGAGTTTTTATCAGTAAGTTTACCATTTTAGAGATCCCAACAGTGGCAAAATTAAAAGAATTTGGGGAACATTATAATGAATCAATTAATATGTCCCCAGACTATACCATTTTGGGGGAACTTTTTTTGTGGGGGGGGGTCCTTTTTTTTTACAAAGACAGGGAAACAAGCAACACAAGCATATACATCCCTCAAAACCAATATTCATAAACAATAGTCATTATGTGACCTTGACCTTGAAAAATCAATAGGGTTCATCCTTTCTCCATTTGGCAACATTGTGGAAGAAAATATATCCTACTGATGAATTGCCTGTGTCTTCTATTATGATTCATAGAACTTTAGTCAATAGTGACCTTGACGCTTTGACCCTTGAAAAATTAATAAATTATCTTCTCTTCCAGGTCAACATTTGTGGAAGGTTTGATAGATCCCTGGATGAATTCCACATTGTGATCTTTCTTTGCATAAAGTTTCATTCAAAATCTCCCAAGGGTTTAGGCGAAGTTGCGAAGAAAAAGTACTTTGCAATAGAAAATCTTAAGGTCCAAGGCCCCTAAACCCTTTTAAAAAACATCAGACATTCACTCCCCTGTTAATAGCACATCTCCCATTGTGGTCTTTCTTTGTACAGTCTCTACAAAATCCCCCCAAGGGTTTGGAGGAAGTTGCAAAGACAAAGGTGAATAGCACAGACAGACGACCGCAGCGGGTTATACGCATACAACCCACTTCTTTGCGGGCGTGTTTAAAAAATAATAAAACAAAATTATTTATCATGAGATTGCTTATTGGTATTTTCACTAATTTACCTTGAATACAATGTGTCAAAGTCATAACTGTAGTGGCACATACTCAGTTTAAATCTCAGTTAATGGGTGTTCCAACTGTTCAAGTCTACATGTCAAAAAGGTTCGTAAGTTTTGGTTTGTGGTCTTGAATGAAAAAGATAGGGTCAACGGTAAAAAATTTGCTCCATTTTATTTTGTTTATGCTGTCCTCAAGTCAGGTTTTTCTCTCTTTACAATGGGTCAAGGTCAAATATTTGGTGTGCACCCCTTCCCTAGTACCCCTTCTTCTTTCTAGTTTATAATTCTTATGTCAAGGGTTCCTCAAGTGATGGCTCTTTATAGATATTTTTACAAATTTGACTTGAAGAAATGTGTCAATTTCACTGTAATGCATGAGATTGTTCAACTTTCAAGTCTTCCATTGTCAAATAGGTCCTTGTGTAGACTGGTCACATTTTTCGAAACTTGGAATCACAGTTGGAAGAAAAAAGAGCATAGATAAAAGAATTTTGGAAGCAAGGTGCAGAGGTTCTAATTTGATATGCAACAGATGCAATTTTGACAAGATGATGGTCCTCTTCAGCAATGCTCATCAAGAAATACACTGAATTCTGATTTTAAAAAATTTGAAGAGCGAAAAATGGAGTGCCAAAGTACAGCCGAGAGCTTATGCTGAGGAGATAATCCTTAATTTTGGAGAAATAAATTTCTAATTTTACCACTGCAATTAGATATAATTATATCCTGTATTCAAGCTGAGTAAAAGTACATAGCTACTGGGCTGTAGAACCCTCGGGTTGACTAAACAGTTCATCAGCATTTAATGTCTTTTTTTTTCAATGTTCTAAATGTTCAAAGGTGTTTCCTATATATGGTTGGGACCAGATTCTGATGTAAAAGACTGACCTTCACTTATATAAATAGGTCAAAGTCAAAAAGTCGATCGATCCTCCCTAGTACCATCTTCTTCATTGTTCCAAGTTTAAAATCTTAAAGTCAAGAGTTATCAAGTCATGGACAGGACAAAATTGAAAACTGGACCGAAAACAATATGTCTCCTCTCCATAATAAAAAATATTAGTTACACAGTCAGTTTTTTTGAGACAAATGAAAATCTGTTATTGTGACGGCAAAACGGCCAAGGCAATATGGATTTCATTTGACTCTGTATTCATGTCCCAAACATGACTAGTACTAATTTTATTCCCGCTGTAATAGGAAGGGAGGAATAGAAAATAAGTAGCTGGACGGGGAATCGAACCCGGGACTCTTGCATACTAGTCAGGTGCTTCTAACCCACTTGAGCTATCAGGGCCGATATCCCGGCCATATAACTGTAACTACTACAGCTGAAGACCTGTTGAAAAGAATTGTTAGACTTCACGTAACATTTTTTTTATCATATTAATCTGATTATGATTGACACCAATTATACATGTTAATATCTATCATGAATAATCACAATTCATTGATGTTGAAACTGAATGAGAACATACATTGAAAGCAAAATACAAGTCTATTTATTGGAACAATGTAAAACTAATACTTGTAATAAAATGTGCAATCATGTAACAAAAGATATAAATATTATTTTATTACCACCCTCATTTTGCTTGGATCCACATAAATATAGTGAGTTCCCCATCACTTTTTTTCTAATTAAGTAACTATGGAGTCTATAGTGCACGACAGCTGGACAGATTCCAGGCTGTGATCACGAGAACTTTTGGAAATAAAAATTGTCCTAAAGTTCTGTCATTAATCAGAAAAATTCATTCAAATTTTGAAACAAGCATAGAAATATTAACAGCTTGTCATTATATGCCACAGCCGTGTTCTCCACCAATAACCATGGAGTCGTTGACACTTTGATTTACTTTACTTTTGTTAAAATCTCAACTTGAAACAACAAATTTCCATCCAATTCCTATACGGTAAGCTGGTGAATATTAATATTAGTAGACAAATATTAGGATTTTAAAGCAGCATTCATTTACCTGCATCATACTTTTTATCCTTGTTGTTGTGGTATAAGGTGCGGGGCTATACCGACAGCTTAATAATTGAAAGCAAAGACTTTCATGTCTGCATAGATTAGGACAGCTGGAAGCTGCTAACAACAGGTAGTTGAAAAACATATTGATTTTTAATATTTGTTTATAATGTAAGACATGTCTAAACATATAATTTCATGTAATCCACTTCCTTTGCTGAATCATGTAATACACAAGCATTGTTTCGAGAATCAATTCTATAGAATTGTTGTATAATATGAGGCGGACAGGTAAACAGTGTTTCCTTGTGATTCAAGCTAGACTGGAGCTCCTTTGTTTTTTCAATTTTGTTAATACCAACAAAACAGTTCAAAAGTCAGTACTTAAAGAATAAAATGCAAAACAATTTGCTGGGGTTAAGCACCACTTGCTATTTCAGTTCAACAATTACATAAAATTAACCAAAACGAATACTTGGCATCAATGTAATTTAAAAGGTCAAGGAGTTCAAGATATTTTGTTGCCTCCATATTTTCAATTCTTTGAGAAACATTATTTACTTGAGATGTCTTCAAAAGTAATTTAATTGGTTATGCCAGGTTGTTGGCTCCCTTGGTAGGTATATTTCATTGTCAAATTCCAGAATCATAAAGACAATGTGTGCTACTAATGAGCCAGATAGGCAAAATATTTACCTTTATTTATGCATATGGAGATAATTCAGAACAAATCAATCTGCTTCTCATACAAATACGTATGCATAATTTTTTTTTTATATCAGTTACAACCTTTTGCACTTTAAAATGTCCTTATGTTAATATTTTTTTTTTTAAATTCAATAGTAGCTTTTCTTTGAAGTTTACACATTATAATAAAATTTGAAATCAGAGAAAATAAAATTTGTGGCGTCAAAGTTTACAATGGCCAACTAGATTTAAAAAAAAGAAAGTATGATTTTGAGTGAAAACATGTAATATAGGATTAAACATTCTTTTTGAAGAATTTATCGATGTGTAAACTCCTGGACATTTACTCACAAACTGAATAAAGTGCCGAAAGCACTTTTATGCGTCATAGTTGTGGAGTAAACTGTCCAGGTTAACACCATCGATAATATTCCTTCAAAAAGAACTGTTTACATTCTGAATAATTCCAATTTGTTCACTGTTGACACATTTTACAAAATTGAATAAGTTCCGTACGTACGTTGTTTGTTTCATGGCGCGTATTGTCCGACGTACGTTTTCGGATTTTTGATGTGTAATCCGTTTCAATTATTTTATCCAATCCCAAAAACATCGTAATAAAGACATTGGAATTAATAAGATGTAAATTAGTGTTGTTTACGATTAGTCGCCGGACAGTCGAAAAATACCTGTCGTGTGACAGGCAGCACTGGCGACAATCGATTTATAAGTTTGAACATTTGATTGTCGCTGACTATTCCAGATAGTATATATTCACCGTAATGGTTTGAGTTTTTATATTACAAGGACTTAACTCATTTATTCCTCGTTAGGAGAGGGTTAACATAGGCAATGCCTGCTGCCCGATCCCATTCACATATTTCTTTATTTGTGAATAAATATGTTTAAATAATTTATTCTCGTGACAATGACCTGACATCGTACTTTCAAGATGAACTTATACTCTGAAGAGCTGTCAGAACAATGTTGCTATTCACTATAGCTAAGCTTACGTTTACATTAAGAGGCGACTGAATTTGGTTTTGTACTCTCAGTCTAAGACGCTCATGCCCCTGCAGTGCAGAAGGCTTCATATTTTTGTACCGTAGTGGCGAGCAATACTCGAGTAATCCGTGATGTGGCACATTCGGTGTGTCCAAAGTCAAATAATCGATTTATCATCGATCTGTGTATTGCCGATTCAATTCAGAATCAATAGTAAATATTGTCCGAATTTACAACACTATATGTAATCTTCTCTCCTTAAAAATTAGGTTAAAATCCTTAGGATTTGAAAGATAAAAATTTCAAAATTCAATTTCTCTTGAAATTATTTGTCTATCATATCTGCAACATCTTTTGGTAAATTTGACCATAATGAAATGAAGTATTTCTATCTGAATCAGTCATTCTCCTACCAAAGAGTTTAATCTAAAACTTGACTAACATTTCAGGAACACTGAGTGACTTACAGAATATTTCTCTTTGCACAGATAATTATGCAGAGAAAAGCATTGCAATCTCAATTTTCATGATGTCACTCTTAATCCATGGAAATAGAGATCTTTGAATGAGTGCTTATGCATAATGAAATGATTACCCGGGATTTTAATATTTAAATCGGAACTCATTTCAATACAATATTCATATCGCCATAAGCACGATTTAAGATCTATTTACACAACAACGATCTTAAACGCATCAGGTTTGATTTATTTTCTATTCCAACCCAATTTTCGATTTAGTTATTTTGACGTCGTCTGCAGTCACGGTTTTGAAAAGAAGGCTTAATTATTTTCACTTCATAAAAAAACGCAAAATCACCCATCGGAACGACTCGGTGACAAACAATTATTTTACCGTTAATGGTTTTACCAGCTTCGAAGCGTGATGTGAGTTTTCCTTACGTAGGCGCACGATTGTTTGACCCTGGATGCCTACTAATTTGCATTTTTATGAACCCAGCTACCGAGTTCATATCGTTTCCAAACCCGTGTATGAGACCCGGGAAACGTAACAGTTGTGTGAATAAGGAAAGATATGAACTTTCATCAAAATTTCAAAAATTTGGGTCATCATATATGAATGTTGCAGGATAAGTTGTGCATATATTTCCTCATCAAATGAAAGTATTGTTCGCTCAAAACAACAAATTATTCATCTGGGCCACATTGCTCACCTTAGACTTTACCCCCCCCCCCCCCCCCCCCCCCCCCCCCCCCCCCCCCCCCCCCAACATCATAAAATTTAAACAGACCCACCAACCAGGCCTGTCTAATGGGAACTCATTGGGGTGAACAAACTGAATATATATGTTCAGTATACCATGTAGAACTGAAATATCCTACTCCTAATCACACTTCATGAGATGATAGAAATCACATTTC
>CAJDSM010000475.1:16277-44002 GCA_903981925.1 Ostrea lurida
CGCGCCCTACCTCTAAATGATAAAATATCACAAAAGATCCCACCACCCATTTACTAGATATGAAATATGGTTCACTTATACAATCTAATACCTTAATGACACCTCACCATGAGCATGTAAAACAAGTCTTCAGTTATTTTAGAATTTCTTTTCGGTATTATTATTTTTTTTGATATTTTCCGGATTGCTGATAAGGTTGTTCTGTTTGCAAAAGAAATTCTAAAATCCCAAACTCCGCTGTGTTTTGTGAAGGATAAAAACAATCTGAGTTCAACTTTCTAAGGGAAAAATACATGTATTTACAAAAATTGAAAGTTATTTGTTAATTTTTAAAATCCAGGGATAAAATCTACACAAAAACATGTCATTAGAAAAGAACAGTGGACAAGAATATTATTTGAAAAGAAATTAAATGACAGACAAGGAGGGGGAATTAAGTACCGATCAAAATTTGATAAAATCATATTATTTATAAAAACTATCTTCAGAGATTAAAAAATATCAACAAATTAACTTTAATTTTCATATATATATAGAAGACCGTCTAATCATTGGAATCGTTTAGGCATCTAGAATTTCTTATTTGCCAAACAAAACAACTTTTCAATATCCCGCCAAAAAACCGCACAACATTCACATAACACTTGTACCACTCTTTCGATGGTGAAATCATACTCATATACCACAGAATGCTTGGGTTTAGGTCATTCAGACCTCCCCCCTCTCTCTCTCTGCTCTCTCTCTCTCTCTCTCTCTCTCTCTCTCTCTCTCTCTCTTCTTCTCTGACCTTAGAAATTATGTGCACTCCGTCCCACTACTCTTATGAAGTACTGTAATAAATCAGAGTGGATCGACTCTTAACATTTAACCATGTGACCTCAAAAATCAATAAGGGTCATCTACTCCTTAGGATGTACCAGTTAACATGTCTGACGTCTGTCCATCAAAGGCTTATAGAGATATTGAGTGGACAAGACTTGGTTTACAGACCGACCACAGAGGCAAAGCAATATTATCCCCCCTTTTAAATAGGGTATAGAAAAAGTCCTTAAAAAGACACGCAATAGATGCATCTCATGAAATTGTAGCTAGATAAGATATAGCCTTCATAAAGAATTCATAATATCCTTCAAAGTTAACAAATTGATGATGAAAGACGTGCTCCTGTGATAACTGACACCCTTTATGCTATAGTTTGTTTTGAGTGGTAAGGAGCATTACATGTTGAGGAGGGACAAAGTACACATGACAAATATACAAACATTCCCTCCTCCTCCGAAGCTGTCTCTGGCTCCGCCTGCTCCTTGGGATTGGCCAGTGTTGTTCCCATTCGTTTGGGGGGATTAAACATGGCCGTATTCATAGGAAGTATTTAATCTCATCAGACGAGTACTATAAAATTAATTGGAATCGACTTTTAAAAATCCATCACTTTGACACAATTCATCAAAATAGACCTTCAATGAAATACACCAATTTTTTCCAGGAAGTGACATTGAGAAAATTGGTTTTACAAATAAAAAAAGCATCCTGTTCGTTTATATACACAATGCTGCACATATTGATGAAGGAATGTTCCTTGTTGACACTCTCTGTCGATGGCACCATCAAAACGCACTTGAGATCTTATGATAATAAAGAACCATCATCTAGATGTTTGAAGCATTACTCATTTTGGAAATACTGAACTTTAGCACTAGATTAACTACCAAAAATAAAACAATTGAGTTCTCTCGAACTTAGCTTTCTAAGTACCCTCAATAGGAAACTACTTATAAATTTTTAAAAAAAATGATAGTAAATCCAGTATTTATCATGGGATACCTTGTTTGTATTTGATATTTTGCAGGAGGTCATTAGGAGCAATTGAGAGAAAGCACAAACGTTTTGCCACTCTTCTCTTCTGTGTGATTCATTACAAGGTACAGGTACTACCACGTGTCAGTATATAGTGACTCTACGTTAGTAATTACTATCAAACATTTCCTTTGACATGAAATGTGACTCATAGGTAAAAAAGTATCTGTATTTCTGTATACTGATAATAAAAGTTGAATTGACATGAAAATTTAAGTACAGTTGAACTTTGGTATCTTGAACACTGATATCTCGAATACCACGCCTATGTCAAAGTGATTCCGGAAGTCCCAGCCATCTATTTTCCAAGTATTTTTACCCTTGATATCTCGAATCAACAGAATTTTAAGTTTTTCTTGATCCCATCGAGTGAAATAATGAGGGCCAACTGTATTTTTAAATGGTCCCCCCACAAACTCTCCCCACCCTTTTTATTCATGGACTAAGCAACAAATCCTTGACCTTCATTACTCAGTCTTGGAGCTTTTTACCTTAAAGACCAAGTTGTCTCTGCTAAAATAAAGACACATCACCACTAGAAATCTTAAAACCGTAGATCCACCACACCTTTTGAAGGTAATTCTGGTACTGTCCAGGTATTAGTGAGACTGGATAAGTGTTGGGCACGTTCATCTCCCGGGTAACACTTGAAGCGGCCCTTGGGTAGTGGATATTCTGAAATCATACACATCAATGACCTTGAACTTGTATGTTACTCTGTATAGGTGGAAGTAAGTCTGTGTATTGCACACTACCACGCCTGCTCTAAACTGTAAAATGTTAACACTCTTCCCACATCTAATAATCAATGAACAAATAAAACAGTTTTGCTTTAAAAGAAAAATTGAAGGGATAATTGAATCACAACTTCATAGATAACAGAAATCACACTACATGAGATAACAGAAATCACACTACATGGATAACAGAAATCACACTACATGAGAAACAGAAATCACACTTCATGAGATGATAGAAATCACATTTCATGAGATAATAGAAATCACACTTCATGAGATGATAGAAATCACACTACATGAGATAACAGAAATTACACTTCATGAGATGATAGAAATCACACTTCATGAGATAACAGAAATCACACTTCATGAGATAACAGAAATCACATTTCATGAGATGATAGAAATCACACTTCATGAGATGATAGAAATCACACTACATGAATACAGAAATCACACATACATGGATAACAGAAATCACTTCATGAGATAACAGAAATCACACTTCATGAGATAAAACAGAAATCACGACTTATGAGATACAGAAATCACATTTCATGAGATAACAGAAATCACACTTCATGAGATGATAGAAATCACACTACATGAGATAAACAGAAATCACACTTCATGAGATGATAGAAATCACACTACATGAGATAACAGAAATCACACTTCATGAGATCTAATTGATTTACAGAGTACACTTACAAAAGTTTGAAGATCAAGGTAGGCCTTTCTTTCTTCTCTCCGTTCCTTCTGGAAGTTTGAGTTCCATTCCGCAGCAGACTTCATGGCCTTCTTGATGTACATGTTCATCTTGCTCTTTTCCAACTTGGGCTGTGAAAAAGGGCTTTTTAGACTGAGTAGCACCATGAGTAATCTTGAATGATGGCATGTAACTTTTTAAAAATCTCTTTCAAGACATGTCTCACTACATGATGCAAAATGAAAGACTTCAAAACTATTTTTTTTTCATTGTCAGGATATCTTTGGCTGTTGAGTGTAATTTGATTTTAAAATTTTATTTGAGAAATTCTGAATTATTGAATCTGACATTGGCCTTCATGTTCTTCTGAATCTAAGTCTTTACATGAATATTTCCATCTGTGTTGTAGACATTACCACAGATATCTAAGAAAGCTTCGTGATTTCCTGTCAGATAAAGAAATCCTTATAATACACCCCAACAAAATACACGAGACCACAAATGATGTCAAAAGACAATACATGACATCTTTACAGCAGTCAGGGTTACGAGAAGGACACATACTGGAAACGGAAAACCCCAACTTACGAGGCGTGCATGAGAGGAGAAGGATGTTCGAGTTTTTTTTTTCCTGATATGAGGAAGTGGTTAGGACATATTAAATGAGGTCATTGTTCTTATGTTCCGAAAGTACATTGTCATGGTGACACCCTACTCACACACAAAAAAAACACCTCAACAGTGTCATTTTCCAGAATAATCTGCTGAACTGTTCTTTGAAAAATCCTACTGCACAATAGTCAGCAAGTGATACTCACACTGTTTAAATGACTTCCATTAGATAAGACTGGAATTGTGGAGAAAAAAGAAAAATTCACCGGAGAAAAGCCAGACTGGATTGACATAAAATACCATGCTTGTATGTATAAATCTTTCACATTCCATGCTAAGTTTATTTGTCACTCGTTCAAATCATATTCAGTGGGTGCTACGTCATTGGTAACTAGTTTTCAGTTTTCCCCTAAACTTTTCCAATGACTTTTGATATAAGTACTACTAGTGTGTGCTTATAACTTCAATGAATAAAATTGATTACAGTGTTGGACCATCTCTGTAAACTAGTTGACTGTGAGGAGCTGATTTTATCAAGTCCAATGCAAACACTGCAATAACAAATGTTCTTGGAAATACATATATATATTGCATGCTATATGTATATTGAGTTTAATTGTGACCCTTCCCTCCAAAAAATTTAACTATTGTCATAACATGCTTTTTTGGGGTGTATGCATATGTGTGAAAAAAGTTTTCAATGTTTGGTATTTCCTCCTAAGATACTATGAATGCTACGAAATGAGTCAATTCTCACCACTTCATATTCCTTGTGCTTTTCACTGATTTTCTGTTTTTGACGTTCATGTAAAACCTCCGCATATTCCTAAAAGCAAACATTTAGTATAATTCAATTTTTCATTTCTATATTAACTTTATCCTCATATATCATATATAGGATGTGCAATGTCACAAATTTACTTCAAGATAATTCATTTTTGTTCTAAAATACTAAACATGTCGATGCCCAAGAAAAATACCATGTAATACCCCTTAAACGGTATTTGTTGTGAAATACACACTCATTTGTATCATAACAATTTATTGTTAGAATGATTTCAAGCATGAATATCCTTGATTAGGGAATATTTATTCAATTCCATTTCTGCTAAAAAAAATTAAAATAAATAAAACATGTAAATATGGAATATAATTCTCAGTTAATTCCCAATAAATCCTTATTTCCTATAAAAAGAAATTCCCCTGGGATAATCGTGCTCTGTGCATCCGTACCTGGTACATCACTGGATAATCTTTGTGCATCAAGTCGCAAACTTCGTCACTTTTAAGTGCCGTCAACCCTGCAATTTCAGGAAGGAAATTGTTCTCAACTAATGTCAATAGATCTATTTTCTTAAAGCGATACATCTGCCACCGATAATACTGATACATGTGCTTACACATAGTCATCATGGCAAATTGGATTCAGTTTTGATAATTATCGCGTTGATAATGTATATTTGTGTAAATAATATATATATTTATGTTGATAATAATGATATATCTTAATATTTCATTTAAATTCCATTTAATAAATTCTTTTTTTTAATCACACAATGGTATATTTTTTAACTTCGTAGTTTATCTAAAACATTTTATTCCTATATATAAGTTGCAATTAAAGTAACAAGCGTTACTCCGGATATAATGAAATTCAGGGACAACCTTTTCTTTCAATATAACCGAATTTCAATATAAGCGAAATTATTTAACATGTTGACCGTATAGAAGCTTGATCAAATTTAGTGTCCAATTACAACGTTTTTCTTTGAGGAGTAGCTAATCTTTCTGAATTGATATGTACATCCCAAGCTGTAAAAGTTGTTATACACCAGTGTTATTATACTCTCGCATGCAGTGAAAACTAATCAGGTGAGAAACGAATCAATTACCCCTCCTTGTACCCGCTTGTGTAATTGGTGTTAACCAACCGTGACGTTAGCTTGGCTGAGGGACTTCAATATAACCGTATAAAAACAACACATTATCACCTCAGCGGACCGAGGATTGGTTTCAATATAAGCGATATTTCAATATATGCGATTTCAATTTAACCGAATTTTATTTGCAAAGAAAATGAGAGACTAAGGTTGGGATTGACTTTTATTTCAATATAAACGATAATTTCAAATTAAAGCGATTTCAATATAAGTGGAGTAAGCTGTATGTACATGCATGCATTTAAATAATTGATACATCTTTTTTCTCCTTTTTAGTTTATAAATTTAATAGAGGAAAATCCCCCACTTTTCATTTTCATATCTTCATGCTGCCACAAAAATCATATAATGCATAATATGTAATAAGATTCATATTAAAGTAAAACAAATGCATTTGTGTAAAGGTTTCCCATACATGCTTTTAATTATTTGCTAGTGGGGAATCTATGTAGAATAATGACATAGGGGATCACATTTGATATTTGATATGTTGGTAATTAGTAAACTGTTTCTGAACCCCTTGTGTAAAAACAACGAAACCTGATAACCTAGCACGTCCATCCCCAGTGTATCATTTCTGGATTTGCCAGCTGGGAGTTGGTTGGGGCTGTGTTCTACCTATTGTTGTTTATTTCAGGTAAAATCCACAGCTGTGTTCCCCACTGAGAGTATGTCACTATCCTGGACAGGTGAAATTATATACTCTCTCTTTATTTTACAGCAATATTGAGTTGATGCATTAATCATTTAATTTTATTTCACGTGATCACCTAGCGCCGATTCTCATTGGTTAAAACACCTTTTCAGAATTGAGGTGATTTTTCGATCAACGTACCTGAACAACAAATACAGTCTAATGAACATTTTTCTGTTTTTGTAATATAAAATTAAATGATAAGAAATAAATCTTATATTTTTTCGGGTGATATGCAGGTTATCACCGAGATTTTAGACGGTAAAACTTTTCATCAATGCGCTTCGCGCATTGATGAGTTTTACCATCTAAAATTCGGTGATACCTGCATCACCCGAAAAAATATAAGATTCATTTCTTATTTATTAAAGATTTCTGAAGTGGTTTATAGAAAGGGGGGGGGGGTTACAAAAATTAAACTGAATTGTCGTAACTATTATAGCCTAAACACAGTCTACTCAAGATATATTGATTCAAGGGATCATACACAATTATTTTTTAACTTGACCAAAGTTCAAATTACTGTAAATCATATTTTCACACGGTTATAATGATGTGTTTAATACTTTGTATCTATTCACGAGAGAGATGAGTTATAACTTCTGTGAATCATTATTCATTGCCCAAGTCTTCCCTGAGTAAGATTTTATTCAGGAAAACTAAATTTTGCATATGGCTATATTCAAAAAATTATTTATGAATAACACTCTCTTGAATGAAATATGATTTACAACAGCATACAAAGTTGACCAGTGCTCTCTCTCTCTCTCTCTCTAAAAATTTTAGTAAGGCAGTAGCACTTAAATAAGTAATTAGATAACATAGTTTAGGGAGTGTTCAGTGTTGAATAGTAAAGTGTATCAAATAATGATGTCATAGTAAAACAGTATAAATACATTTAGAATTTGTTTACACCATGTGTTAGACATTGATATAATAAACCTGCAGTAAAAAAAATCATTTTATTGAGATTTTTATCAGAAAGTTATGACCATTTTAGTATCCCAAAGTGGCAAAATTAAATAAATTTGGGGAACATTATAATGAACAATAATATGTCCCCAGACTATACATTTGGGGAACTTTTTTTTTGGGGGGGGGGGGGTCCTTTTTATTTTACAAAAACAAGGGAAACAAGGCAACACAAGCATATCATCCCCTCACAACACAATATTCATAAACAATAGTCATTAGTGACCTTGACCTTGAAAATCAATAGGGTTCATCCTTTCTCCATTGGCAACATTTGTGGAAGAAATGATGATCCTCTGATGAATGCTGTGTCTTCTATTATGTTCATAAGAACTTTAGTCAATAGTGACCTTGACCTTTGACCCTTGAAAATTAATAGAATTTATCTTCTCTCCATGGGCAACATTTGTGGAAGGTTTGATGATCCTCTGATGAATGTCCACATTGTGATCTTTCTTTGCATAAAGTTTCATCAAAATCTCCACAAGGGTTTAGGCGAAGTTGCGAAGAAAAAGTACTTTGCATAGAAAATCTTAAGTCCAAGGCCCCTAACTCCTTTTAAAAACATCAGACATCACTCCCCTTGTAATATGCACATCTCCACATTGTGGTCTTTCTTTGTACCAAGTTTCATCAAAATCCCCCCAAGGGTTTGGGAGGAGTTGCAAAGACAAAGGTGAATAGGACAGACAGACGGACGACAGCGGTATAGCATAATACACCCACTTTTTATGCGGGCGTATGTTTAAAAAAAATAAACAAAATTATTTATCATGAGATTGCTTATTGGTATTTTCATAATTTAACCTTGAATAAATGTGTCAAAGTCAATAACTGTAGTGCAGCATATCTCAGTTTAATCTCATTAATGGGTGTTCCAACTTTCAAGTCTACATGTCAAAAGGTTCTAGAGTTTTGGTTTGGTCTTGAATGAAAAAATAGGTCAAGGTAAAAAAATTGCTCCATTTTATTTTGTTTTAATGCTGTCTCTCAAGTCAGGTTTTCTCTCTTTACTAATGGGTCAAGGTCAAATATTTTGGTGCTGTGCACCCCTCCCTAGTACCCCCTCTTCATGTTCTAAGTTTAAATTCTTATGTCAAGGGTTCTCAAGTGATGGCTCTTTATAGATATTTTTACAATTTGACTTGAAGAAATGTGTCAATTTCACTGTAATGCATTGATGATTGTTCAAACTTTCAAAGTCTTCATGTCAATAGGTCCTTGTGTTAGGACTGGGTCACATTTTTCGAAACTTGAATCACAGAAGAAAAAAAGCCATAGTAAAAAATTTTGGAAAGCAAGTGCAAGGTTCTAATTTTGATGCAACAGATGCAATTTTGACAAATTATGTCTCTTCAGCAATGCTCATCAAGAAATACTGGAGATCTGATTTTAATTAAAACTTTGAAGAGCCGAAAAATGGAGTGCCAAAGTACACCGAAGCTATGCCTGAGGGAGATAATCCTTAATTTTGAAATAAATTTCTAATTTTACCACTGCAATTAGATATAATTATATCCGTATTTTCAAGCTAGTAACAAAGTACATAGCTACTGGGCTGTAGAGACCCTCGGTGACTAACAGTTCATCAGCATTTTAATGTCTTTTTTTTTCAATGTTCTAAATGTCAAAGGGTTTCCTAGTTATGGTTTGGACCAGATTCTGATGTAAAAGACTGACCTTCACTTTATAAATAGGTCAAAGTCAAAAAGTCGATCGATCCTCCCTAGTACCATCTCTTCATGTTCCAAGTTTAAAATCTTGAAGTCAAGAGTTATCAAGTCATGGACAGGACAAAATTGAAAACTGACGAAAACAATATGTCTCCTCTCATAATAAAATATTAGTTACACAGTCAGTTTGAGACAAATGGAAATCTGTATTGGGTGAGGCAAAGCCAAGTCCCAATATGGATTTCCATTTGACTCTGTATTATGTCCCAAACTGACTATGTAACTAATTTATCCCGCTGTAATAGGAAGGGAGAGAATGAGAAAATAAGTAGCTGGACCGGGAATCGAACCCGGGACCCTTGCATTACTAGTCAGGTGCTCTAACCACTGAGCTATCCAGGCCGATATCCACGGTCCATATAACTGTAACTACTACACTGCTGAAGACCTTGAAAAAATTTGTTCAGACTTCAGTAACATTTTTTATCATATAATCTGATTATGAAATTGAACACCATATACATGTATAATATCTATCATGAATAATCACAATTCATGATGTTGAAACTGAATGAAGACATACATTGAAAGCAAATACAAGTCTATTTATTGGAACAAAATGTAAACTAATTACTTGTAATAAATTGTGCAATCATGTTACAAAAGATATAAATATTATTATTACCACTCCTCATTTTGCTTGGATCCACCATATAAGATAGTGAGTCCCCATCACTTTTGTTTTCTATTAATGTATACTATTGAGTCTATAGTGATACGACAGCTGGACAGATTCCAGGCTGTGATCACGAAACTTTGGAAATAAAAATTGTCCTAAAGTTCTGTCATTAATCAAATAAATTCATTCTAAATTTTGAAACAAGCATAAAATATTAACCAGCTGTCATAATGCCCAGCCTGTGTTCTCCACCAAATAACCATGGAGTCTTTGACACTTTGATTTTACTTTACTTGTTAACAATCTCAGCTTGAAACAAACAAATTTCCATCCAATTCCTGATAGGTAATGCTGGGATAATTAATATTTAGTGACAAATATTAGATTTCAAAGCAGCAATTCATTTCCTGCATCATACTTTTATCCCATTGTGTTGGGTGGGGTATAAAAGGTGCGGGGTATACCGACAGCTAATAATTGAAAGCAAAGACTCATGTCTGCATAGATTAGGACACTGAAGCTGCTAACAACAGGTGAGTTGAAAAGCCAATTGATTTTTAATATTTGTTTATAATGTAAGACATTGTCATAACATATAATTTCATGTAATCCACTTCCTTTGCTGAATAATGTATACACAAGCATTGTTTAGAGAATCAATTCTATAGAATTGTTGTATAATATGAAGCGGACAGGTCAACAGTGTTTCCTTTGATTCAGCAGACTGGAGTCCTTTTTTTTCAATGTTTGTTAATACACAAAACATTTCAAAAGTCTATACTTAAAGATAAAATGCAAAACAATTTTGCTGGGGTTAAGCACACTTGCTATTCAGTTTCAACAATTACATAAAATTAACAAAACAATACTGGCATCAATTAATTTAAAAGGTCAAGGGAGTTCAAGATATTTTGTGCCTCCATATTTTCAATTCTTTGAGAAACATTATTTCACTTGAGATGTCTCAAGTAATTTAATTGGTTGCCAGGTGTTGGCTCCTTGGTAGGTATATTTCATTGTCAAATTCCAGAATCATAAAGACAATGTGTGCTACTAATGAGCCAGATAGCATAAAATTTTACCTTTTTTATGCATCATGGAGATAATTCAGTAACAAATCAATCTGCTTTCATACAAACTACTGTAGCATATTTTTTTTTTTATATCAGTTACAACCTTTATGCACTTAAAATGTCTATGTTAATATTTTTTTTTTTTAAATTCAATAGTAGCTTTTCTTTGAAGTTTACACATATCATAAAATTTGAAATCAGAAAATAAAATTTGTGGGTCAAAGTTACAATGGGCCAACTAGATTTAAAATAAAAGAAAGTATGATTTTGAGTGAAATACATGTATTATAGATTAAACATCTTTTTGAAGAATTTATCGATGTGTAAACTCTGGACATTTTACTCACAAACTGAAATAAAGTGCGAAGCACTTTTATGTCGTCAAGTTTGTGAGTAAAATGTCCAGAGTTTACACTCGATAAATTCTTCAAAAAGAATGTTTAATTCTTATAATCCAATTTGTTCACTTTGAACAATTTTAAAAATTTAATAGTTCCGTGCGTTACGTTGTTTGTTTTCATGCGCGTATTGTGACGTAACGTTTTCGGATTTATTGATGTGTAAATTCTCGTTTCAATTTAATTTTATCCAATCAAAACCATCGTAATTAAAGGACATTGGAATTATATAAGATGTAAATTAGTGTTGTTACGATAGTCGCCGACTATCGAAAAATCGTCGCTGAAAGCAGCACTTGGCGACAATCGATTATAAAGTTTGAACATTGATTTGTCGCTGACTATTCCAGATAGTATAATTCACCGTAATGGTTTGAGTTTTTATATTACTAAGGGACTTAACTCATTTTATTCTCTTAGGGAGAGGGTTAACATAGGCAATGCTGCTGCCCGATCCCATTCACATATTTCTTTATTTGTGAATAAAATATTGTTTAAATAATTATTCTCGTGACAATGACTGACACTCGTACTTTCAGATGAACTATACTCTGAAGAGCTGTCAGAACTAGATGTGCTATCACTATAGCTAAGCTTACGTTTACATTAAGAGGCACTGCATTTGGTTTTTGTACTCTCAGTCTAAGAGCGCCTCATGCCCTGCATAGGCGATTCATAATTTTTGTACCCTGTAGTGGCGAGCATACTCGAGTATCCTGATGTGGCAAAATTCTTGTGTCCAGAAGTTCAAATAATCGATTTTATCATCGATCGTGTATTGCCGATTCAATTCGATAATCAATAGTAAATATTGTCCGATTTTACAACACTAATGTAAATCTTTCCTCCCTTAAAAATTCATGTTAAATCCTTAGGGATTTGAAAGATAAAAATTTTCAAAATTCAATTTCTCTATGAAATTTATTTGTCTATCATATCTGCAACATCTTTTGTAATTTGACATAAGAAACTGAGTATTTTATCTGAATCAGTCATTCTCCTACCAAAAGTTTAATCTAAAAACTTGATATACATTTCAGGAACACTGAGTGACTTACAGATATTTCTCTTTGACAGATAATTATGCAGAGAAAGCATTGCATCTCAATTGTTCATGATGTCACTCTTTAATCCACATGGAAATAGAGGATCTGATGAGTGCTTATGGCATATGAAAGAGTTACCGGATTTAATATTTAAATCGGTAACTCATTTCATAAATTTCATATGCATAAGCACGAATTTAAGATTCTATTTATCACACAACGACTACAATAAACGCACTAGTGATTCTATTCTTTTCAACAACCGCCCAATCACTCCATCCGCCAACAATTTGGTTAGCCTTTGACGTCGTCTGCAACGTCACGGTTTGAAGAAGCTTGAAATTATTTTCACTTCATAAAAAACGCAAAATCCCATCGGAACGACCTCGGTGACAAAACAATGTATTTTACCGTTAATGTTTACAGCTTCGAAGGCTGATGTGCAGTTTCCTTTACGTAGCGCAAGATTGTTTGACCCTGTGATTGACCTACCTAATTTGCATTTTTATGAACCTCAGCTACGAGTTCATATCGTTTTTCCAAACCCGTGTTATGAACCCGGAAACAGTACAGTTGTGTGATAAAGGAAAATATGAACTTTTTCATCAAAATTTCAAAATTTGGGTCATCATATATGATTTGCAGGAAGTTGTGCATATATTTCTCATCAAATGAAGTTATTTTTTGCTTCAAACAACAAATTATTCATTGGCCACATTGCCCACCTTAGAACTTTACCCCCCCCCCCCCAAACATATAAAATTTTAAACATGACCCACACCAGGCCTGGGAATCATTGGGTGAACAAACTTGAAATATAGATGTTTGCATATACCATTGTAAAACTTGATTAATCCTTTTTTTGTGGCCCTGCCTTGAACTCCGGGCCCATGTTTTAAAATTTTGATTTTCCAATGTGCTCCTACAAAAAACTTCCAATTCCTGGCCCTGCACAGACTCTCAAGTAGAGATATAAACACTTCAGGAAGGTGATGGTACAGTTGAACCTCGTTATATCAAACTTGATGGGACTGAGATAAAACTTTGAGATATCCATGGATTCGAGATATCGAGGGTAAAAATTCTTAGAAAATAGGTGGCTATTCCAAATCACTTTGACATAGCCATGGTATTTGAGATATCAGTGATCGAGATACCAAAGTTCAACTGTATGTTAATTTGACAGCTAGTACCCTTAATGATTGTTTAGATTTTCCAGTATATTATCTATGTGGAAATTTTAGCCCCTATTGTGATCCTATTCAGGGTTGAGTATTTAACTTGTCTGTACATTATAAAGGTATGACTGCATATTGTTAAAATGAATTGACAGTAGTTCTTCAGAAATACTCATTATCACACCCCACCCCCTACCCACCCACCCCCAAAATGACTTGGAAATCAAAATTATTCAACAAGAGCAATGCCAATATAGCATTATATTCCCGTCATAATTATTTTTGAGAAAAAAGAATATAAAAAAGGTAATATTATTCCAATCGGAATCCATGCACTCAGTGAAAATTTATGTCCCAGAAAATGTGCATTGTGACCTTTGCCTTTGACCATTGACCTTGACTAAAGGTCATGACACTTCATTGGGTCCATGGCAACAATTCTGTGAAAGATTAATCAAACCCATGAACTCAGAGAAAATTTATGGCCCAGACAATGATAAACCTTATGTGCATTGTGACCTTGACCTTTGATCAATAACCTTGTCTCAAGGTCATGACACACACTTTGGTCCAGGTCAACAATTCTGTGAAATTTTATTCAAATCTGTACACTCAGTGAAAAGTTATGGCCCAGACAATGTTAAAACCACTATGTGCATTGTGACATTGACCTTTAACCAGTGACCTTGACTCAAGATCTTGACACTTTCTTGGGCCCAGGGCAACAATTCTGTGAAATATCATTCTAATCCATGCACTAAGTGAAACGTTATGACCCAGACATTGCTAAAACCATTATGTGTATTGTGATGTTGCCCTTTGACCAATAACCTTGGCTCAAGGTCATGACACTCCCTTACGTCCAGGGCAACAATTATGAAATATTGTTAAAATCTAACAAAAAGGGTCAGAAGTTATGGCCCGGACAAACTATTTCTGATGAATGCCAGACAGACGGGCAACGCCATAACATAACAGATGGGTGTATGAAAACTATAAAATATTTCAAATATCAATATATTTTTAGGAACAGCTGCCATAATGTTAGAATTGAAAATCAATAATGAAAGATACTAGAACACTAGAACTGAAAGTGAGATACATAAAATATCATTGTGACAAATGTATCTCAATGCTATATGGAATAATCTAAATTGGTGTGGGTATATTTTTGTTCTTAAGATTCAGTTTTGCCATATATTGGTCTCTGTACAATGAAACATTGCACATTGTGTATTTTGTTGAGGTTTACTTTATGCCTACAACTATTCAGTTTCCATGAAATATATCAAATATGTAAAGAATATTACATGCCAAAAATCGCATGGCATATCAGCTCGAGTGGCCCTATATCAGCCCAATATCTGCATAATAACTATATACGAAGTATGTGATAAATAGTTTTATATGGATGAAAATTTTAATGACACAATTCAAATGACATAGTTCGCTGTTATTATACTAAAAATCACATTAAGCAACAGATATACAATGAACACTAACATTAAATGTGGAAATAAAAGCCTACAGTCATGAATAATTTATAAAGCTGGATCTTTATTTAGCACATACACTATGTTTGTTTCTTTTCATTATACTTTCTTTGTAGAAATCTACAGACTGTAGTTTAAGGTATTCAATGTATAAAAAAAAAAATACTGAAAAACTTTGAATCGTTTAAACAACATAAATGTCAAAGTCGACCTGTTTACACTTGAAATTTTTTGAGGAGTTATCTGCCCTTTGTAAAAGTAAGAAAAATCTAATTTTCTAAAAAATGTGTGTGGTAAATGATTACTTTTATATCATGTTTCCATATAGAGAAAGTGTATGTAACCTTTTACCAAGATTTGTATGGAAAATATTTTTTTTTAATAGATAATTTGATAAAAAATGCTCTTCCCATATAGACTTCAATGTAAATTTCTAGGTCAAAAATCAAAAGGTTTAAAATTCCTATGGTCGATTATTTTATTTGATGAACCCTTCAAAATGATACCATGATTACAAAAATCCCACAATCCATTTACTAGATATGAAATATGGTTGTTATATATTTAATACCGTAATTCATGTCTTGGTTACAATATACTCACCAAGATCAGCCTGGCTTTCTGTGACCACGCCCTTCTCCATCAGAAAAACTCTCTCCTTAATGTCGACTTGTCTTCGAAACAAATCTAAATTTAATGTAATGAAAAAAAACTTTAACAGTACAAAATAAGACACCTATTATTTCTTATCCGATTACATGACCATGCTTACTTTTATTCATAATATGTATGTATAGCCAGCGACTAGTATTGCAGATCGAATTCAAAGTTTAGAATTTTTATATACTGTAAACGTAATATATTTAATGCGTTTGATATTTAGCAGAAATTTGCTTTTCTAACATTTGACATGGACTTAATTCAACAGATGTTCACTCCCCCTTTTGTCTGCCATAATGCATGCCCCTGTTGGCGGTGTACTTGATTTAGCGGAATTAGTATTCCACCAAAATCGCTAAAATAAATCCACAGTAAATTGGTTCTGCCCTTCAGCTATTTGGAGATAGGGGCCAAGATATTGTTTCTTATTGCCTCCGTCAAGGAGCATATAAAATCGGCAGCGTTTATTTATTTGTTTCTGGATTACTTTGTCTGTTAGCAACTTCATGCAAATACTAATGGTTAGATCACTTTGAAAATTGGTACACATATGTACATGTATCTTGGTCTAAGGAAGCCCCCATTAAATTTTGGTGACGATCCAGATCCAGGATCCAGAAGACTTAAGCGTAATTTCATGCAAATCGCTTTGAAAATTGGTGCACAGATGTATCTTGGTCTAAGGAAGTCTGGGCTGGATCCAAAAGACTTTAATGTAACCATGGCATAGGTCAGAAATCTCTGATTGCTCTCGTTATCCCAATATTGATACATGTTTGAGAAGAAGTTGAAAATGTCAAAATGTGAACACACAATGGACAAAAACCAGATTGCAAAAGGGCACCTGGGTATGCACAGGTGAACCAAAAAGAACAAACCATCAATTTCCAGATTTTCAAATACTTCGATGTTTTTATTGCCCAAACATGAAAATTGATTTTCATTCTTCTTTTAAGTGCCAAATAACTGATTAATTCTAAAGTAATCTAAATGATTATTGTTGTTTATTTTCTACATACTAAATACCTGTCTTTAGATTTTTTGAAGAATTCTGGTACCATGGGTATGGATTTTCTTTTCTTTGCTCAATCACACAATAAATTGAATTACACTCAATACAAATACATCTGTAATCCCCAATTTTCAAGACTAAGGTAAGGACATATTTTGTATTGCATAATTTGTTAATTTTTATATACAAGTATGGTACATTGAAAGAAACTTTTGTAGATGAAATTTTAAATTGGATGATTTAAATTTTTGAACAATAAAACATCTTGATATAAAATATTAAAGAAAACATCATGATAAAATGAGGGATAAAAATCACTACTTTTACAAAGAGCATTTCCCTATTAAAGTAATTTGTTTTAAATACGATAAGTTTCAAAATATGTTTTAAACAGGGAAAAATAATAACTTCACATGAATTCATTATAAAAGTGTCCACTGTTTTACTACACGTATAAGAAAATTTTCTTCATCAAGGATTTGGCAAGATATCTCTTTATCTCAGATTGTTTGCATACATAACACAATAGTCATATTGTATAACATCAGATCTTATTACATACATGTTATACAGAAATTCATCTGTAGAGATGGCTCATGCTGATAAGATGTTATTACAGGTATCGGTTAATACCTTTTGAGAAATTAAGAAAAAATCACAATATTAATGACACATGTAACCAGATTCTAAAATATATACAGAAAATCAACAAGAAGTTGAATTTGCAAGGGCTACACGATGTATACTTAAGCACAAAAATTATTTTTTATCACCAGAAGACAGTAACTGAAAGAAGTCATTGTTTTAGAGGTGTTTGAAAAAATATCTTGACTGCATACAACATTGTGTGTTATACATTGGGGATAGATTTTCAGTTGTGAATATCTGATCTGCATCATAGTAAGACTATCAGTATATAATAAATTACTTGTATGCTTTAACAAGATCAAGAATGATTTCTTTTATTGTGATACTGGTTATTACAATAGACCATGTATTACACTAGAGCATTGAACACACTCCAGTACGTGAACACACCTGGGTATTTGCGTTTGAACGACTTGACTCCTAGGTACTCGCACACCTGTTCCTGTAACATGTAGTACTCCCCCGAGCTGTCCGTCGGCCACTGGTATTCAAACAGCTTATTGGCTGTAATACTGAAAAAAATGCACACTTGATTAATAATTACCAGTTAGGTTAAGGTACAATTATTTTCAGTGATGATACATATGTTAAAGGTGCTTATAAATACTCTGTAACTTTTATTTTCTTGGGAGTACAAAGTATGTCCATATGGCATGGTGGTCAGTACACTCATTTCATTTCTCACCGCTGTGACCCGAGGCTGATTCTCAAGGTCATCAATGGTTACATGGGAGAAATATTGTGGTCATCCACATGTACATATGGATTTCCTCCTGTTACTCCAGTGACCCCTTCCCATCAATATCCTAGCTGACGAGAAGCATGTACCAAGTTCAGTCCACAGATGTCTGTCAAGTGAAGGATTCTCAAAATACTGGGTGGATGATATTTTTTGTCCAAAATAGTTTGACCATTGACCTTGTGACCTAAAAATCAATAGTGATCTACTTCATGTAGCGTACTGGGTTTGATGTCTGTCAAGCTAAGGGTTCTCAGATATTTAGTGAACAAAATCTTAATGTGTGCAGTTTGATCCTTGCCCTTTGACCTTGTGACCTCAAAATGCTCAGATTCAATTAGGGACATCTACTTCTTAGGAGAAACCTATGTATCAACTTGATGTCAAGCAAAGCATTCTAAAGATGTTGAGCAGACAATATTTTACTATGTCCAGTTTCACCCTTGACCTTCAGCATTGTGACCTGGTTCACCTTAGATCTATATTTACCAACAATAGATCATTTCCAAAACTTTTTTAAAATGAGTGCATGTAGCATGTATATAAGACCACCATGAAATGAAATTGATAAAAGCTTCTTTCAAGAAATGTATATAGCATTTCTGAATTACGTATTTCATAGACAGTAAGTATTGTGGCATCATACTGCAGATATGGATTTTTGAATCCCACTTTCCACTGTGGGCTGGTCACTTGGAATCACAGTGGGCATTTGGAGTGGGCATTTACCTGAGTGTTATACAATTCTATACAAAACCCACTGTATTCAGTGGACATTTAAATGCCCACTCCAAAGATGGTCCACAGTGGGCAGATTAATATTCTACCTGAGCTGTACCGTGTAATAGTAAAAAAATCAGGCAAGATTAAAGCTTGTATTACTGCTGGTTTGAGTGAAAGTACACCAATAAATATAACAAGTCACAGTCACTGCTGAGTTTAGATTTGCACTTACTGTTCTTGACTTGGAGTGTACACAGCCACTCTGGAGCGCTTGGAAGGGGTTGGTCCCATTGAGGAACTCTCTGCGACAGATGATGGCGTGGGGGGTCCAAAATTGTCAAATGCTTGTAAAGAAACACTGTCACCAGTACTAGTCATAACAGAATAAAAGTCATTTTTACTATTAATGTACTAGTACATCTATTAAATATTTTTGTAATAAAAAAAAGTCAACATTGGCAGAAACATATCTTTACACCTGTGTGAATACCTTATAACAGAGGTAGGGCTGGGGGGCCCCGGAGTCTCGGAAATTTCTGACACTCCATAAGGTGAGGGTGGAACATCACACTCTATTGGCGAGTCTTTCATTTTACCATCCATTCTGATAAAGCTTGAGTTTGTTTCCTCATCAATCACTTCCACCTTAGAGGGCTTCCTTATAACTGTTGGTATATCTACAGAGTCCTTCACTTCAAATCCTAGCGACTCCGATCTCTGACTTCTGTCTGATGCAGTCCCGGGTATTTCAGACACACCAGTATCTTCTGTTACAATGCTATGGTCTGTAGGGTTTTTTTCACTGTTCTCTGAGCACTCCGTTTCTAATTTTTTGTCTTCATTTGTGCCTTCTGAGGACTCCATACCACTGTACTGTTCACTTTGTGTATTTTCTATTTCTTTATCAAGCTCTTTGCCTTCCTTACCATTTTCTTCTACATGCTCTGCACTTTCCCTTGATTCTTCCGCAATACTTAGCGTTTCTTTAAAATCTTTCATTGGCTGATTTTCTGTCGGATCTAATGATTCTTCACCAGGAACAGAACTGTGGGCCATTGTCTCCCATTGTGAGTCCCTCTGACTAGGTGTCTCCTCCATTTTGGATTCACTCACCTCATCAGGGAGTGGCTTGGAGTCTTCTGCATCCTCTGAATCACTTCCCGAGGAATAATTCCCGAGCTGACTTAATCCAGTGCTCATTAGAGAGGCCGGCTTGTTCTCCGTCTCCTCTGTCTCACTGCCTCTCGTCACGCTGTCTGAGATAGCCTTAAAAGCTCGGTCTCCATCAGGAGGAACATTTACTGAGTGAGAGGTCTCTGAAGGCATAATGTCTTGTTTTTCTTCCTGCATTTCTTCATAATCTGAGGTTATGTCACTCCCTTCCAGCTGTTTGCTGACTGAACTTTTCTCCATTCTGGTAAAAATGAATAATATTACAAATACACTTCATTCCAGTACATTTCCTTACTCTTAGTCTATAATTTATACAAATATATCATAATAATATTAACTATATATTATATTATATATATATATATATATATATACTATATATTATATTATATATATATATATATATGCTACAGGACTTTTTTTTGTAAAGAAGCTTAAACAAGTGTCACGATCTAAAGAGCTGGTCATATCATACAATCAGCAAAGAGAGACTGTATCATGTCTACCATCATAATATGCCACAAACAATGGACAAGGAAAAGTTATATCATGCCATTACAAAATAACACATTGTATCATTACTTGCTGAGAGAGAATCCATGTAATAACTTTATGTGCAGGTCACAACAAAAGCATAGAAAATGGATTTTAATGTTTTTGAAAGTTTTACAAAATTGTACTTGAAATGCTGTTTTCACTTTCCAAACAAGATAATGATGGTCAACTATTAAAATGTTTTTATCTTTTGCTCCAAGAGGACTACTGCTTCAATGAGGAAATTAGCTCCTCCATTTTCGAGCACAATCATGCAAGATGCTATAACTGTAGGCAATCGTTCAATACTTATTTCAATGGTTCAAACATACAGTAGAACTTCGTTATCTTGAACTCCATGGGACCATGAAAAAAGTTTGAGATATCCATGGATCCGAAATATCGAGGCTAAAAAGTTGTTGGGACCTCCAAATCAGTTTGACATAACCATGGTATTCGAGATATCAGTGTTCAAGATACATGTAACCTATCAACTTAAAAATTTACAAGTCAATTCAAATTGGAAAGGAGGAAGGATTTTTATAATCAAAAAACTCTATCTGCACAAATGTACCATTTCTGTTTTAATATTCAATACATCGCCAATGTTAAGTGCAAACAGGTCATTATCTATTTCAAATTACTACATGTAGCATTAAACTTTGTTACATCTGTATTATTAGATTAATACATGAGTATGTATTTATTTGATGAAATTAAATTGTGGTCATGCGAATAAGTCCGTTAAATGAATTTTGCAAAAAAGGTTCAGTTTAACACCGTAGCTCAATAACAAACACTATGGCCCTAGCCTTTCTTTATGAATTCATAAATACACTGTAGAAATAAAAAATATACTTCAAATTTTTTAATAATAAAACTCAGGTGCAAACCTCTACAAGATTCGGATTAAATTCATAGTTTAGCACCTTTTATGGTGATGCAAATATACAAACATATCAGAGACATACATAACAGAGATAAGCAATTTCCCCAAGTCTTGTATCATCTCGCAGTACCCTGATTTTGGTAGATTTTATAGATGTAAAGTTCAAACCTTCTAAACATATGCTAAATCCTATCACAAAAACCTGCAAAATATAATATTTTCAGAAGATGTTTTCACTTCAGAGTAAAATGAAAGTGAAGTTTCAAAAGGCAACACATGACCCACACTCAGCAAATTTGATTCAATTTCAGGAAATGTATACAATTTACCTGATTTTTAAAAAATAAATTAACAGTATATTTGTTGGTCATCAAATAATTTCAAAACTTGTTAACATGGAATACCAGAAAAACTAATCACAATGATAAAATCTATGTTCAACAACAAAGAATGTGCAGTCCTAGAAGAGGGGGGAAGGGGGGGGGGTGAAAATGAGGCTAAGCTGGGGTGTAGTATGTCTGGATTCTTCATCCTTGTTATCAACTAGATTTATATGAAAACAACACAAAGACTAACAACAACAAAAAGCCAAATGAAACTTAAGAGATTTAGATGATGCTGATGAAATTACACTTCTTTCTAGCAACAGCAGTCCAATCTGCTCCATGGTATCTCACTCAGAGAAGACAGAAATATTGCTGCAGCAAAAACTGTTCATGAGATTCAGAAACCAAGAATTAAGAATTTGCAATAAACAATTAAAAAAGTAGAAAATCTAAACTGTCAAGTTTATAAACCTTGGTACAAGTGTACCACCAATAAACAAGGAAGGAGGTACCAAGGAAGAGATAAAAGAAAAGTTAGTTAAGTAAAAGATGCTTCCCACAATTATATAATATCTGGTACAAAAAGAGTTATCTAAGTAAACCAAGATCAAGATATTTAAATCAAATATTATATGGGTACTACTTTATGGAGAAAACCCTTTTGAAAATGAACAAAAATGAAAAGTTACTTGACAACTTTAAACACAAATGTTAGTGAAAAACCTGGTCTGGTTATATCCCAATGAAGCATTAAAAGAGAGAGAGGAAAGATAGATAAAATCAGCAACATAACAGAACAGACAGGCACTAAGAATGGACTCCAGAAAACATAATGGAGCACAGAAAAGGGTAAGACAGTAAGAGATATGTTGGAGAACTGTACAGAGAAATGAACGACCTTCAGTCTTATTCATGACTCATGAGGAGAGACAGAACTAGGAACTTTAATCAAAACCTAAGCCATAACCTTCATCCTATAATATCCCTAACTTCTACTCTAATTGCTAACTAGTTAAAGAGTAATCATAAAAGAATTGAGGGTTATTATTCTAGGTAGAGTGTATGGGTCAGGAATTCAGGTATTATTCTAGATGGTAGGGCTGCGTATTGGGTGTAATTTTCGCATCGCGATAATATTGCGATATTTTCAAATGTACTGCGATATGTTTCGCAATATTTTCAAAGTAGAAATCGACAACCTTTTCTCTTATTTCATTGACTATGGATTGATTCTATGCAGAATATATGAAAAATAAGAAATAAGACTTGGTTGCTTAACTCCATTTCTCTATGAAAGTAGAAAACATGATGTCTTAAGTGTTTAGAAACAATCACAGAAATGATTTCATCCATATTAAACGTAAACATTTAATGGGAGCAATCTCAAGAGCTGAACATAAATCTCTAGCCTGAACATTCATCGCCGATATACCGGTATTGAAAAAACGTATCGCGATACGAATTATTTTTATTAATGAATCGCAATATATCGGAAATACCGGTATTATCGCACAGTCCACTAGATGGGGTGCAATGGTTAGGGTTGTCAGCCTTGGCAGGGTGCAAGGGTTAATTATATCAATGTAGGTGGGATACAAGGCTTTAAATCATCAGTCTAAGCTATGTGTGTGATGTAAACATGCTATCTATATGGTAGAAATTATGATGTTCATACTGTTTATATAGGTCCTGACATTGTGTTCTATTGAAGCCATGATGCCTTGTTGACATTGTATACATACAAATATGACCATCATATCATTTGTACCTTCTAAAAATTTTGGATTAATCATGTTTTGTACATGAACCTGTAACACCCACCTAAAATATCCATGGCTAAACTAAACATCTTCTAATAGTCCACAAGTTTAGAGTTTAAAATGCATTTGTGTCATAACCTTGTGTGAACTATATATATTCAAAAATCTTTTCCCAAGTGAAATATATTTTGGTGGCATTACAACATTGTTTGGCAGACATTTTTTTGAAATTTAAAAAATTTAAAAAGCTGTTGGCTGTTGCTTTCCTTTATATTAATACTAGAAACAGTATCAGGAAAAACTTGTTTGTTGAAGAATTCAAACCTTCATTTTGACAATAAATATTTTTAGATGGAATATCCAGAAACGGTGTTTCTCACAACTACCCGGGTTGGACATTACAGCCCACATGACAGCCTGAGATGGTTTATTTCTCAGATGGGCGTGAATGAAATGTCATGTACCAACCCGGTGATCAGGCCAATTCTCACAGCCATTGTACAACAACAAATGTCACAAATTAGCTTCTTTCATTAAGAATAAAAACATCACAAAACAGAAAATCAGGACAGGATTTTAAACAAGGCTGACAATTTTTTAGTGTAGTTGACTCTATAACTAGCTCATGATTTAATTTGAGTTTCCAACCCAGTTATAACTGTACTTTTTCTAGCTTTTCTGTGTCTGCTTTTGCGCACACAAACCATACTTCAACAGCATATTCAAGTTGTGGTCTAATGAACGATAAATCTATTCACCTGGGATAGAATGTCCCGTAAGAAAGCACCTTTTTATGCTATGCTTGTTGCCTGATCCTTTTGTGTTTGTCAATAGAATACGTTTAAATCAAATTGTTATCCCTTGATACAGAAAATTTAGCATTATTGAGTAACCCAGTTTTTCACAAACTTTTTTATTTTTTCTCACAATTCTATTAAAGTATTCAAGCTAGCATACTTTTCCACTTCTTGGATTTTGTTCTTTAGAAGCTCAGGATAATGGTGGAATAACATACTCTTCTGATAGAAACAGTCTATGACAATATTAAGTTGTACATGATACATCTGTAATTCAATTTCATAAAGAATTCAGTTATTAGCATATCAAATTGAAAGGTGAACGTGGCTTATCAAAAGTGTAGTACATGTAGTTTATGATAATGGTCAGTTCTGTTGATTAAAACAGTATGATATGAGCAGATCAAATAAACATATATGCATTTTTTTTTTTTTTTTTTTTTTTTACTTAAATGCTTGGAAATAAAAACAAAATGTATATGAAATTTCATCAAGATTTACTGAATATAAGTAAACAAATATTGAATGCTGCAACATCATTGATTAATGAAATCAATGAAGTAAAGGTATTGGTTGCTTAGAAGAATACCTAACAGGTGTGATTCATTTAAGATGATTCTGCTTGGAATCAGGCTCTATTGTATATATTTACAATCAATTCTACGGTTCAAGACTAATCTTACCTAAAAACATGCGTGGAAGTGAATTCCAAGGTAAGACTATGTAATGTTACATGGATTAATGCTGAAGCTTATTGAATTTACCTTCAACAAATTTCAGAAAAGAAGTGAAATTCAATGGCTTGGTATTATTTTTCTTGTTTTTATATTTCTAATCAGCCGACCTTGCTTAGGCTGGAATCAATTTATCTCCTGTAAGTTGCAATTGTAGATGATGATTGTATTTATAAATATGTGTATACAATTTGTGGTTTGTTTTTGTTTTGTTTGTTGGGGTTTTTGGTTTGTTTTTTTGGGTTTTTTTTGTATATCTTAATATTTAAGGATTTAAATATTGTTTCTGCATACTGGCATAGTTTGATACGAATTATGGACTTTTCGGCACCAAGACCTTTCGGGCAACCAAGACGTTTTGCACCTGTAAAGACGTTTCGGTACGCAAGATGTTTCGCACCAAGACGTTTCGGGATTTCTACTACAGTATTGGCAGAGCTACAACCCCGTTCCCTTAATCTGCCAAGTGTGTAGACCCACTGAATTTTTGGGGTTAATGCTGAACTATAGTAAATTGTGTATTTAGCATAACCCCCCCCCCCCCCCCCCCCCCCCCCCCGATTTTGGCACACTATCTTCCAAAAATACAAATCACTAAATCAGGTTTAAAACACATAATACTATTTTTCTATTTTGAACTAAATCAATGTGAATCAAGATTTCTGATATACATAACTTTATAAATTTTTCGTTTGCATAAGATATGAATATTAATATAAATCATGAAGTTTTTAACCTATAAATCAACAACGGACCGTTCTTAATGCCAAACTTTGCGAACATTTTGATTTTATATTTCACATTATTGATAATATGACCATTTAAAACTTTTTACAATTGTATGTATATCAGACAAATCTTTCTCTTGATCTATTTTCAATACAATTTTAATTACTTTGTATAATCTTCATAAATTCCATTAGCTAGCTCATCTCATATCAATCAAATTTCGCACATACGTAAAGATCATCGAATATATAAGGAAAAAAAACCCAAAAATTCCCACATAAACAACAGGAATATTGAAGATTAATAACAATTTTTGCATAAAAGTCAACATTTGTTCTGAGGCTTGTGTAATCAGGCCCTTCCAAATCACGACACTTAATTACGATACTTTCAAAAAACGACTAGACATTGCGTGAAGTGAACATATATTTGAATTTTTCAAGGCGCACTTACAAAATACATGATAGCACAACATTATTAATTTGTCAACGTTTACCATCATTTTGAGGCTTCAAGACATACTAATTTCGTCCACAGAACTCTTAGCCTATTAATGTTAAATATAAGGGTTGTTATTTACTAGCTTGATTTTTCTGCAATTGGAATTACACCTTGCCAATGTTGAAAAAATCTTTTGGAATTATCTGATAGACTGACTGAGCACTTAGTTTTGGAATACTGATGAGAAGTCAGTAGACATGTTATATATGTCTCTGTAGAATTTTGAGATCATTATACAATTAAAACATGCTCGATCTCAGCTCTATTTGCGGCGATTCGCATCAATAAATACGAGTGCATTGATCAATGTCACGCTCCCCGGACCACTGTTATGAAGAGTATTCGGTTATTGATCAAGAAGATTCAATCGGGTACCGCATATGTACGTATTCACGATTGGCGAGAACATCCGAATTTCGTTTGTTTTACAATTTACCACAGTTCAATTGGAGGACCTTTGTTCAATTGCTATTGTCTTGAGGCCTTCCGCCACGCCCCTAAATATCTTGAAAGTTTGTATATTTTGTACATTTTGGTGTGACGCCAAATATAAAATGATGAAATTGTTGGTGCCGAATAGATCTTTGGATGCGCCCGAAACATGCTTTGTATATTGTAATTGTTGTGCCAGAATAAAAAATAATTGTTGGTGCCGAAAGTCTTGATGCGAAAACATCTTGGCGTGACTAGAACTGTCCTTAATGAAAAGGTGCCGAAAGGTTCTTGGTACCCGAATAGTCCGCTAGCGAGACCTGAAATCGGTTTGTTGACCAGTAAATGTTATATTCGTATTACGTCCCTCTTGAAATAATTGTTACTCATATGGACGCGTCATCAATCTAGTAAAAGATAAAGGAGCACTATACACTAAGACCTTTAATTAAATAAGGTAATCATGGACATAGGAAGCCGATGGGGAGATAAGAAAATAGAGATGGGACACCAATCACAACCCCAACATTATTCACAAGAAAGTGAGGAGAGATGTGGGGGTGCAAAAGTTACATGTTTTTTGTTGGCCCCCCCACCTTTTCTCGGTAACTTTTTTTTCTGTCAAAAATGAACACAATTTAGGAAGTCTGCCCCCCCCCCCCCCATCACTTCAGAATAAAGTAGAAGCTAAATAGAGGTTTGCGCCCCCTTATTCTTCTTTAGTTGTTCAATTAGGCTCTTCTTTCTTTTTTTTTTTTTTTTTTTGCTTGTCACATAATTTTGAATTGTGTGCCCCCACTTCAGCTGATAAATAGAGGTTAGCCCCAACAACTCATGCCACTGTTAGTCCATAATTTTGGAAGTTTGCCCCCAAAAAATAGTCACTGGTTCGATATGGTGAATCAAAGTACTTTAATTTTAATGTACTGATAGCTGGGTAAATACAACCAAAAAAAAAAAATAAGAAATTGATAACGAAAGAATTTTATTCTTCTTATAGCTTG
>CAJDSM010000476.1:0-34592 GCA_903981925.1 Ostrea lurida
ACAAATGACCTTGACCTTTATCGGTTATTTAATTTTATTTCAATTTATTTGTTGTCTCGTTAAGCACCTTGTATGCATGTGAGGCATTGATGAATTTTAACAGAGTGCTAAAACAAGCAAGTTTTAAAATCCAAACTTTGCTTCGTTGATATTTAACAAATTCCGCGAATAAGATTCATGTAAACGTTCAAACTTTTTTGAATATAAGAATAATTCTGAAAAATATAACTTTTTTGGTCAGTATATTCTTTAATCTCTTCTTTGCAAAAGAATCCACCTTTTTTATTCGGGGGAAAATCACCAAAAAAAAAACAAACAAAAAAAATAATTGAGTGGTTGTAGGATGGTGAAATCAAATTTCATAAAAGGTGTTTTAACGGGCCATTAAGTGAAATTTTGGTGTAATTTAATTCTAATTTTTAAGCTTTCAGTTATCACATCAAAATCTCGTGGCATGCAAAATTATCACCAGAAATCCCAAAGGAGGTAAACAACAACAATAATAAAATACGTGACGCCATAGAACATTTAAAAAAAAAGTTGACGCAAGTATCAACAATATTTTTGAACCAATCAGCAATGATTTATCACGCAAGAAATAGTATTCATTATAGAATACGGATTATTTTGGACCAATATGAGTTGTCTTTCTTTTAACATTCTATCTTGTTTAACCATGACGACATGCCCACTTCAAGATAACAAATATTTGTCTACCTCAAGTGTTTCTGTTTGTGTACACGAGAAAAATATTTCGTCAAATTGTCGCCGTCACATAAGCGCTACTGCTGAAAAAAGAGCACCCTTTACCCCTACCCACTCCCCGGTTCATGATACATTGTTTATATCCTACTCTATCGGCAAATTTTCAATAAAAAAAATAAATCAAAATAAAAGACAAGAAAGAAAAAAAAAGTAATAAATTACAATGTACAAGCTAAACTGAAATGAATATGTTTTATGCAGGGGGTTTTCTTTACACTTTCTTGAACAAGTCCTCGATGATTTTACGGTGTTAAATTTTAAAGCGAGCAAAGCTTGATCGAACAAATCCAAATGGATTTCTCATGTTCAAAAACAAAAACGATAGCTGAAAACGTGAGAAAGAAGGCACGCGAAAGTGGGAGGACATTGTTGACGTACATGGTACGCTAGTGTGTTGCTAAAATAATTCTAAATTGAAATGTACTCTAGATTTATAAACAAGTACTTTATGTACTTGATTTGCATCTCATCGTATCTTCTCCACAAATTTTCGTTTGCACCACGATTCACCCTGCCTAGGGATTTGCAGTCGCATGCTTTATATCAATTTTTAACCGCATGGCTTTTGTTGGATTTACATTTTGCAATTTGATGGATTTTTTTTTATTTTACAAGATTCAATTTAAATTTCAATGGAGAAGATTCTGAGATAATTTTCCTAACGTGGCAGTATTTAAGATTTTGATCCAATGTGCCGTGACATTCATACATATTTTAAAGTTTTGTTTCTCAATGGAATTGTTACATTATGACAGCACTTTGTCATCAGCTATCTTAAATCTGGATAGATGTATGTACATATGCAAAAACTTTCGTTCATCCCATTTCCATTTAAATTTGAAAGACAGACTGTGTAGTGAGACATGAAGATACGACCTGTCCTGTTTTTGCCTTAGCTAAATTGGCGAATTTGCTGAGATATTAAAACTCGTTCAACCCTTGGTTTACCCGCTAATCCGTTGTATTTAACATGTCACACCTTTCCGATCTACTCCCTCCCCAAACAAACACCAAAAAGTGACGATATACAACAACAGATATTTCTACGTTCGTCATCATGATTCTTATGGATCGGCAAAATGAGTTGGAAAAAAAAACCAACCCCCAAATCCGCTAACAACATAGAACTTGAATTAATCAATCTGACATCACTCAGAATTTTAATATCAAACCTTAATCTGCAGACAACTATCTCCCTTAAACTTAGAGATTCCGGCGCCAGTTATCCCCCTTTTATTAATCTCTCCGACCTTATCAATTTGTGCGATGATGTTACTGAAACATCAGTGTCACTCTAAAATATATGGATGTACTGGTTCTGAACTTGGATATTTATGAACTGTTTCAAACACTAAAGAATTCTAGATTCTGGATATGTGAAAGTTATATGAAATCAGCCTAAATCATACTGGTAGATCTATATGTCTGTCCGTGTTTGAGAGAGCACAGCAGACGTAACATAAATATGCCATGCAGTTAGCCTGCACTTTTCTTTCTCTGCTCATTCTTTTCAAACAGTTTAGTAAACAAAGGTTTGAGGGTTTTGGCGTTTTGCGATGACACGCGGTGGAGTGCATTCGAGATCAGTGTAAACACCGTGAATTGGAGCGGACATCTAATCCTCCAGCATCTCACGACCCGCAATCAGCAAACACGGTTTTGGAGAAACAGCGACTTGTCCCACGTGACGGGGAACTTACCTGAAAGGTAAACTCGTCGGTTTCTGTAAATCTCTCCTCGGAATTTAACAAGTCCATAAACCAATGGAGGACTAATGTTTGTTTTAAAGTTTGATGCACTTACTTTTACTTCGATCTTAAAGTACGATGGGTTTCTTGAATTTCTTCAGTAAAATTGTAAATTGAGGGGATTATGGAACGTACAGGACATGCTGATTAAACCTGACAGGTGAGCCGTCTCAGTTTTCTTAGCTTTTGAGATGCATAAAGATTTTCCAATGGTAGATTTTAACCACTCGAAGTTTGCATTACATTGACTAAATTGAGATCATGAATCATCCAATTCGATTCATCAACCATTTTCACAGAAGCGCGCGTATATATATGATAAATACGCAATTAATTCCATGTCGATATTCCATACTCTGTAGACTCTTTTTAAGATTTATGCGAGTAAATATTTATCAACCGATTCTAAAAACATTACGCTGATAATCCAAACCGCGTGCATTGTTTTTCGATTGGAATTTCAAGTACAAAAACGAAAACCGCCACTTTGAGATATAATCAGTCTATGTTTGGTACAATCAAACCATAAATGACAAAAGTAATCCCTGTGTGTCCCATCAGACCGCGAACATCAATTGCGATCCAAACCTTCCTATCGGTACTTACTCCGATAACCCCCAACATCAACCGTAAGCAAAACTTTGAACTCGTTCCTTATTGATTCTAGTAATAAAAAAGTCAGCTGCAAAAACAAAGCAAATACAAGATGAAACTTAGAACTACCCATATAAAATCGGTGCTGTACAATAAAATGGTCCTGTTATGAGAGAATGGGATTGTTTTTAGGAGGGTCCGTTTTGTGGGTCCCCTAGTGTTGTATTTTTCTGTTCGATTGTTTCTTGCGATGCACACACCGATCTGTCAGCTGCTAAGAATAATCGAAGCTCTTTTTTTTTTTCCCACCATGGTGTTTCATAAAATGTATTCTGCTCTCTCGGATACTGTTGCAAAATTCCCCTGCATGACGTTTTAAAAAAAGCAAATGAAGAATTTTCAGTGGTGAAAGTGAGTTTTTTAAATTTTGAAGAGAACGGGGTCTGTGTTTTTATGTCTTATTTCCATAAAAGTAATCAAAAGGAGTGAAACATTTCCTTTGTTTTGAAAGATGCACTTTGTTGACATTGTGAGTGTAAAAATAGTGTCAATTTTGATCTTTAAGTGATTCCTTTATCAACAGATATTCCTTGTATGTCACTCAGGGGAGCAGATATTAATTGAATTTAATAAGGAGAAAAAGCCGCGGATTTCCTGGGACAAATTTCATTGAGGTTGAAGATAAAGTGTGAGAAATTCATTCAAGTTTGATCTACAATCATTTACACTCGGTGGATGTTGCCTGGAGACCAGGAAATGGCTCTCGTTTTATAGTAAGTATAAAACATCACGCAGAAAGGTGTTGACTTCATGAACAATGCGAGACGATTTGTACACAATCTCTAATTGAAATTTGTATGTCTGACCATTACAAATGTTTGCATGCTAGTGTACTATTAAAATACATTAAAATCCAGACGAACGCATATGTACAAATTTCCCATTGGAGGCCGGTTTTACGCGTGTGCGATTTGTTTTGTAATGCACGCACGCACGCACACACAAGATTCAGTAGGTCATCATAATGCATGCATGTGTGTGTGTGTGTGTTTAATTATATACTTCCGACTTTGGCGGCAAAATTTACCTTTAAGTAAAGATAAAACCCACCCAAACTTATAAGAAACTGAGAAATATTCGGGAAATTGATACAAGTATTTTTTTTTTTGGCTGGCAAGATGTTAATATTTTAATCTTAGAGAAATTTCGATAACGTAATGCTATGAATCAATCGAACAGCTATTGATCACTTTCAGTCAGTTTTTTTGTTCGTAATGTGCAATTAAAATGACAAAGATCAACGTTTACCGAAGCCTCTACACGCATACTCCTGTTTGCAAACGAAGCTCAAAATCTAGTATTTAATCAACTCCGATTTCTTCACAACGTTTGTAAAGATCTCGATCAGCGATACTGACAGTAAGGCAGAGAATCCCCGATTCATTGTATATTTAATCATTACATTTGACAAATATTTGACAATAAATATCACGTACATACTGTAAACAGTTAGCCCAAAGGTTTGAACACACCCATAACGCCTAAATACACGGTTTGGTAACACCCAAAATACCTAAGTACACGGTCGACAAATGTAAATTTGACAAATGTGAAATTTTGCTATACTCTGTCGATTGTTATGAATTAGGTTCGTTACATCTTCCTTTATGTAATTAAAACACAAGGCTATACCCCAGTAATGCTGTAGTATAGAATCAAATACAATGTCAGTGATATCTTGTGTATTTCAAAACCTTTTTTCCCCCCAAATGAATAAATATGAAATTGATACTTGGGACACCCCATCCTCCCCCTCCCGTAGTCTTTATTTTCCGACAGGAAAATCGGTTTTGATTAATCATTGATTAGGAAACTACACCTCCACCGTCCCGTCCGGCACGGTGTGATTTTCATATATTTCAAACAGGCCCTATCTAGTACTTAGAAGCTAGGTGAACTTTTGCGTTTAAAAGCTACCATATTTCACCTTCTTGCTTTCAGCGCCAGGTACATCTACCTGGCGCTAACAGACATGTTGAATTTCATAAATGACGAGTGATATAAAGGGGTGTTTGCTGATATCAAAGTAAACACCGCGGCGACTTTGATGTGCTGCCGTTTGTCCCTGAGAGCAGTCTTTTGTGCATAAACAACGATTCTAGCCATTAGTTACCCCAAATCAATATAGTGAAAAACTTATTAAAACATCATCGGCCACCAGCTTGACCGATATCATCACAACGAGCGCGCGAATGTTTCAATGACGCTTTAAGTACGAAGTTTATAAGTTACAAATACTTGAGATTTTCATTTCTTTCCATTTATGTCACATTTTCTCGGAGTTGTGTGCTAAATCCAGATCCGTAAGCAGCAGCACTTGAAATCTCGCGTTAAGTTCGCGAGAATTATTAAGGAGACGATTGAATAGTGAAGAACTATAGGAAAACATTGATAAAATTCGCAATAGTCCCGCTGAGAATTATTTCTCTTACACACCCGTTGTAGTGGCACTCTGTAAAATGTAATATAATCAAGTTATGACCTTTGGTTCGATGTAGAACCGCAATAAGGACTCACAGTGTTTAATAATAGCTTATATTGGAAAAAGGCTTAGAAAACCAAGGCTACAAGTTGACAAACTGAAGTACAGGGATCGTGGTATAGATCTTTCTATGTTCTACTCCTAGTCTCTGGGTTCATGATAGAATCACATGTGGCGTTCCCATTATAGTTTATAGAATTAGAAAGGTACGAATCATAGTCCCAGTGGTGGGATTGTATTGTTCCAGTCATAAACCCTTGGGTCATCACATGTTTCATTCCTAGTCCCTTGGGTCATCACATGTTCCAGTCCTAGTCCCTGGTGTCATCACATCAACTTATTCGATACGCAGGAGCTTGTTCTGCGTATGATCAGTTTTTGAATCGAGGCAGGCTACTAACAAACAAGTTTTTGTTGCAGAGGTTTCAACAGTCACGACAGCATTTCGTAATTTCTATGGTCGTTATAGCTATTTATTTTACCAGTATGACCTACCATTGAGTTAAATGCTGTCTGATGTGTTTCATAGCAATTGTTAAACCGTTTTTCACACTCTGGATTGACTACGGATTGCTCCGTTTACCTGATCAAGACTATGGGCTCACGGCGGGTGTGACCGGTCAACAGGAGATGCTTACTCCTCCTAGGCATCTGATCCCACCTCTGGTGTGTCCATGGGTCTGCGTTTGCCCAATTCTTGTTTTTGTATTCTATTTGGGATTTGCGAGATTAATCACTGTTCGTTATCTTTGCCTTCACATGTTCCAGTCATAGTCCCTGTGGTCATAACATATGCCAATCATAGTTCTTGGGATCATAGTGGGATCACATTATGTTCCAATTATATTTCTTTGGGTCATATTGGGATTTCACTATATTCTAACATAGTTCTTGGGGCCGTGATGGCATCACATGTTCTAACATTACAATATGTTCTAACATGGTACTTTGGATTATTTTGAAATTTCATTATGTTCTAGCATAGTCCTTGGTGACATCACATGTTCTAACATTACAGTATGATCTAACATAGTACTTTGGATCATGTTGGAATTACATTATGTTCTAACATAGTCCTTGGGGTCACAGTGGGATCACAATTGGTGGTCTAATTACATTCCGAGGATAATGGAGGTATCACATTACACTCTTGCTGGGTTCATGGTTGAAACTCGCTAGCTGTCAAAAGTTTTATGATTTATGTGAAAACAGCTTCGGAACAAACACTGTACGCTGGAAGTGATCATTTGTAGATTGTACTTTGATCGAAACATGAATCAGTCATGGCTTACAATGATTTTCACTAAAAGCACGTTATTTTGGAGCCTCATTTTGCAATGACGGTATAATTGGCGAGGTCTCTAGTCCAATCGTCACTGCATAATGGGCTGTCTATGTTAGAGAAGTACAAATTCTTCGAAATATATGTGAATGCTGCTAGCTTTTCGATTTATCATCTATTGTGTAATGATATCATGGTCAATGACGATCATAAAACAATAATGCGTAAAGAACTTTGAATGAAAATACTCCAAATATATCTTTCAGCGGTTTTGTCGAACATCAGATGTACTAACAGGTCTAATGTAATTCTTGGAGTACTTCACATTAATCAGCTGGAAGCGGAACACAATTCCGAGAACTTGCTTATTCAATATATAAAGTGTTACTTAACTTGAGGACATACCATTGCATGGAGTTCGAAAGAGCCTAACTCAGCACAGAGCGTTGATAGAACAAATGCAAATATCATAAATCATCAGGATTGTCATTTACGATACATTGGTTATATTGTCATTGATTTGTTTCAATTATTTAAGAAAAAAAGAAGAAAAGCTAGAGATATGGTGTGTTTTATGAAACTAGCTTGCTTGCTTGTGTTCCAGGATACAATTTCAACAACAAAAATATTTTTTTCTTCATATGATATACAATAAGCTTTATCTTTGAAAGTAAACGGATAGAAAACGTGCGATCAATAAAACATGGTGCGAAGTGATTTTTCGGAGTAATTCCATATCTTCTACATGTTTTAATCGGATTGTGTGGGACTTCGCGTATCCCATCCCGTTCTCTCCTATAACATGCTGAATTTTATGTCTTGATAGAAATTTATTGAAATCACCATAGGATTGAAAATTGTAAATCTTGTTGGTTTTGTAAAGAAGATTACATGTTCCGCTATAAATGAGTTTTTCGCTACAAAAATTTGAATGTTACAATGGCAATGAAATGAAAGTTTGCTGCCAAAATTACGATGTGTTAATAGGATTTTTATTTTACCTTAGCTACTAACCGTAGGGGATCTACGTGATCAATTTATACAGTACATTTGGACATCACTCTTCAAAATAACCATTATATTGCTTTTCTCACCACATATTAAACTCTTAGAGAATGTAGTGAGGTACATGTAGTACAACTGTATAGGCTTTCAGGATGCGCACGCAGAATCACGTTATCCTTCAATCAGTAGTTTGCTTTCGTATTCTCAGTGTGATAAGTGGTAAATCACACAGTATTATAAATATTAATTAAGGCACCAAAGCCTTGAATGGTAGAAAGTACACTTTTGATTAGGAAGATGTCATGGTTATGGTAAATTACACACTAGATGGCGGTGGTTGGCACGTACATGTAATGGCGAATAGTATACGATAGTACGATAGAAACTGGGGCTTGTGGAAATCAGACACCACCCTTAGGGCTCTACGTTTAGACGAAGAACTTCTGCAGGTTGTGGTTAGATTTAGGTGAGGGAGTTAGTCAAGCACTAAGATTTTTCAGTAATTTTCTGGAGATTCCCAGCATCCCCCACGTGATCTCAGAGAGACCCTGGACAGAAATGTAATCTACAATCCGTGAATCGAAGTGGCGGTTCAAACCAACTCTACATAAAAAATAAGTATCTTTTCTTCCTAGTTTCATATTAACATATTGTTTACTACAATCTCTCGTTTTGTGTTCGGCAATGTATGTCTAAAATGATCAGTTTGATTCTATAATGAGTCAATACGTTGATTAAACTGCATGCCCCCAGTGAATAGTTTTATTCACGCACGCAATTGTATCAAGTATGTTTTCCAGGAACATAAAATTTTCATAAATTGATCTTTTCTTTGAACTTAGCAGTCCTACAAAATAAAAATCTCAAGTCCTACAAAATAAAAATCTCAAGCTTACGTCCACACGTCTTCAACACTCGTGGATTGTATTTGGTACCATCTGTATTGGTTGTCGCACTGTCGGATATTATCCGGCCGATTTGATACGAAAATGTGTTTTACGCCATGCAGATTTGAAAGGCTGTTTGCTTCCAGAAAAGGATCTATAAGCTGACATTGTCAGTAATTACGGCGGATGATCTCATTACGTATAAACCTTATCCATTTACTTTACACGAATCTTGAATGACGAAAATGAATAAATATTTTACACCACAGAAGTGCTATTGATCCATCCCTTATGTCCTCTGTGTATATCCGACATTTTATTTTGAATAAATACCCGGATAATCTTCAGCATTCATCAATTATTGGCAATAGGAAATAAGAGATTTGTAAATAAAGATGTCCGTATCAGCGGAGAGCGTTTGTTGAGAACGTATAAACCTTTCATAGTCCATTTTATTGGCCGTTAAGAGTCTTGACACTCTTCTGTGATTTAGCCAGGCGGAGCCACAAACTATAACCTCGATGCTTATTTTTGTCTACTTTTTTCTCTAATTTCAAAATGGGGTGTACAATGAGCTGCCAAGGCCGAGTCCAAAAACTGATAGACGCTGAGAACCCAGCCTGCCCGTTTGCCCTTAAATATCAAAAGGGCAATTCTGTGGAACACGGGGACGGGGTTATCCCTGCAGCGGCACGTGAGGAAAACGATAAGCTACTGACCGAAAACTCCAGGAACAAGTTCTGCAGGGAAGATGAAAAAGAAAACTGTGATATCAAAACGGAACAAAACGCGACGGATGTTGTGAAACTTTGCCCCAGTGGGAATGCCGGGACTTCGGGGACGTGTGAATCCCCTCAAAGGAAAACGAGCACACTGTCCACTGTGTCAACAGCTAGCTCCGTGGGGTCCGACGACAATGAACTGTCCGAAAAGAAAGTGGACCTGATAGGACTGATAGAGAGTGTAGGGACGCTTCTTCTACCCACGGTGAGTAAACCCTTTGTTACTGTTTTATAGAAACAACTTACAGACGGACAGATCCTCTCAATTTTAGATGTAAATACAGTGTACATGTAGCTAAGAAAGATAAGCATATTAGATAACAGTGTCGAAAAGGGTCTTTGACGGTCACTAATATACAAAATGGTAAATGAGTTGAAAATGGCATTAAAAGCCAAAATTTTGCTACCATTCCAGTTCTACGCTTTGTTAGTGAATAAAAGACAAATCGACCCGCTTTAATTTGTAACCATACTGCAAAATGATTACAAGCATTCTATCTTGCTTTGCTTTCCTGGGAACGAGTTCAAATACTATCGATATTTAAATTTAGATTAATGTCATCAAATTTAAAAAGATAGATTACGATTGCCATATTTGGTATTGGTAGTTTACCACTCTATCTGATGGGAGCGTGATTTACAAGTTTGGGCCGCTATTTTATACTGAATATAACGGGATTTTAGTATTTTAGACTTAAGTGACTACAAGGGAATTAGTTGACCCGTTCGTTAAACTTGCCTGCAATACTCAAATGAATTCCATTTAATTTCATGGTGTGAAAAGTTCGGCCCAAACATATTGATTATTTATTAATTCCGTAACAAGTCAGTGTAAGAGAATAGTTGCATTCGAATTTTACGATTTCTTCCGAGTGACAAATTGATTGTGTATTTATCTTGATGATTAAATCGCTTTTGTGGAATTACATTATGTGTTAAATTTGCAAAACTTATCCAGTGTATATTCTTGTTGGTGTATTCTGTTGAGATATTGCCGTCGAAAGATCGAAACAAACCAAACAGTAATATCTCAGTGCTTTGTGCTTGTGCTCATCAAAATTTAATCCTAGCTTTAGTATTCGTCTATTTATAAATATACGCTCTTGTCCTTCGGACAGTTTACAGATCAATTAGATTTAGTGAGTGATGCACAATAATTAGTACAACTGTGTTACAGAAACTTAATTGTCAGGTTATAAATAACTGTTCTCACCCACCTACACCAATCTCAACTGATATCAACATTTTAAGCACCGAATCACGCGTATGACTGTCAATCACGCGTATTCCTACCAATCTAGCGTATTACTGTAACCTAGTGCTGGGACAGCGGGTCCACCTACACCAATCTCAATTGATATCGACATTACACGTATTACTATCAATCTAATTATAGGACAGCAGGTATATCAGGAATAATACTATCTATATTCTATATTTTGTTCTGTCTAAATCGGGGACAGTGTATCCTACACCCGTTTTTTTTAATCACCGAGAATGCAACATTTTCTCCTATGGTGGGTTTTTTTTTGGTTGCTTTGGTCCACAAATCTAATGAAGAATTTATCTTCAGACATTTCGAGCAAAATTAAGATTTAATTCTTTTTCGACATTGTAAAATGCGATATTGAATTGATCTCAGAGTATGTCCACTTTTATCGGTCCCATGTGGTAGAAAGGCATCCCTTAAATAGCATCTGTAATTTGTACTGTGTATAAGGAGTTCCATCAGGATACAGATTTCCATACTAATAGCAGACCGGGAATACTAATACTTTGGTGTCGCAACTTACCGTATTCCAGAGAATCCAAAACTTGTTATTTATTTTGATTAGAAATCTAACTCATTTCAATGTCTGCTGGAAGTTACATGTATACTCGCGTCTGTCTTCCGACATCAACGATTTGAACAATACAAAGGGGTGTGCAATTAAAATAATTTTCTAATAGCCCAGGGGTTAGTGACAGTAACGAAGTTATGACAGTAGCGAAGTTACTAGCCCAAGATCATCAGTTACTAGCCCGTGAACTAATGACATTAATAGCAAGCCGGCGTACTGCAAGCTTTAATGACTAAAGCGCGCGAAAAAGTATGTGATGGAACTGAAACCATTAGCAAGAATTTATTTGGGTCACTAATTCTCTTGTCAAAAATGGCGGACTGCTCAATCAAAATAAAACAGGAAAATCGCTGGTGTATCATACAAAGCCCCCCTTTTTTAATCGGAGAGGCTAAACTATACATTTTTTTTAAAACAACTGTGTCACAGAACGCGCTCAGCCCGGTGCACTTCCCACGATTTCTCCAACAAGTGTGTAAGACAGGGAACCAGCCAAGAATCACATCTTACGTGTATTGTTATAGAAGTTTGTGGTTCCATTGTAAAGTTGCTCCAACTCATCACTGACAACTCAACTTTATGACAAACGGGACGATTTCAGTTTCTCCATTGTCAACTTCCCATATCTATGTAACAACATTCCTTCATCACCTGCATATGTGTATTTCTCTCAACTTAATAATATTCGATTCGCAAGAGCTTGTTTTGCGTATGATCAGTTTTTGAATCGAGGCAGGCTACTTACAAACAAGTTGTTATTGCAAAGGTTACAATAGTCGTTTAAAGGCAGTATTTCGCAAATTCTACGATTTACTAAGCCCATATTATCTGCCATTTGGTCAATTTTTTCATAGCAATTGTTATGCCGTTTTTCATACACTGATTTTGACTACGGATTGCTCCGTTTACCTGAACAAGACATTGGGTTCCTGGAGGGTGTGACCGGTGAACAGGAAATGCTTACTCCTACATGGCACCTGATCCCATCTCTGGTGTGTCCAAGGTCCGTGGTTCTGTATTCTATTTGGACTTACGAAATTGATCACTGTTCGTTATCTTGCCTTTTCCAAAATGCAGTGCATCATTACGCCTCATGTTTAACGAAGTAGGCCTACAAATGTTAATGAAAGGCAGATGTGTGACGTCGTGTCTATCTATATTGATGACATAATAGAAATTTGGAACTGGTGGATCTGAATTAGGAGGCAATTTTATTGAACAGAAAACAGATCTAAAACACGCCTTTGTTTTGTTTTACTGCGTCAAATATTTTACCAGTTTCAATTTCCGGGCAATACAGGTAATGTTAACCATGGGACACCTCGCCCCGAGTTGGGTCGGGTAAATTAACAATAATCCAACAATGTCCTCAGCACCCCTTGCTTGTCGTAAGAGGCGACTAAATGGGACAGTCCTTTGGATAAGACCGCAAAAACCGAAGTCCCGTCTCACAACAGGTGTGACACGATAAAGTTACCTCCTCGCTCAAAGGCCATAGACGCCGAGCATGGGACAATCACCGGAAAATGGTGACGTCTCCATGAGTGAAATATTCTCGAAAGGGACGTAAAACAATATACAACCGACCAACATTACAACAACAAAGGGGGTAAGATACATAGCAATTTATTCAATACTTTTATACGAATGTTGAAATAATAAAAATCGTCAAAAGAATACAAAATGAGGGGAGAGGAAACAGCGAAACAAGAACCCCCGGGTCGACTTAATATTAACTATATTTGGTACAACGAAGTTTTTAGTTTCGCTTTACTAGCCCGACGGGGACATGCACCGTTGATTTTGGTAGCCCCGGGCGTTGCACACCCCTGATACATTACAACCTAGCCAAGCACACTCCACCAATTCCATGATTTAAAACGATAGGGAAAAAGAATGGTGAACAATTTTCTAAAACATTATGTAATTGTGACAAATGGTGCTAACAGAGTCTAACACAAGAACTGATCTCTTCTGCTTGTTGTGCACAGATAAGAAAATACCAAAGAGCTATCACATAAACCTCAACTTTTCTTGTACTCATTGACGCTTAACCAGAAAGTTGAAAGACGAGTCCCATACATACACCAATAAGACAGGTCCCATACACACATCAATGAAGTGATTCCGGTGGAGTGCCCCAATAGAACAATTAGATAACTCCAATCAGTGGTGAAAGTATTTTGTCCGAAAGCGGAAGTCAGGGGTCTTTTCGCGAGGAATGCAAACTCTAGTTAGTGATCACCATATGTTGCATTAACAACAGCATGATATTGGAGAGTATTAATCAAATCTCTCACATTCTTTGATTGATAAGATATAATGGTATTATTGATAATATTTACGTTTTTCAAAAGTTATTTGTATGATCTGTAGGTATGTGTTAAACATCCCTGTGTGACACTACTTTATATCAAAACGTGTTCGAGTTCACGGTGTACCAAATGTCTTTTGATCTTTGAGATGAATCCCACTCATTAAGTCTGTACTGAATGATAGCTAGGGTATTCGGAGAAACATATGGCTCTGTATAAACATAATCAGGCCCCTGTGTTTATCACGTGTCTTAGTTTTGTATACATTACTTCACAGTCTTCCAGACTTTTATTTCAAACTATTATTTTTGCTACCAAGAATAACTCCCGAAACTAAAACAATGTCCAAAACAGCTCTCTCGTAACACCCAAACCTTCCATTGTAGAATCTGATTCTCTCCGTTTGTGAATGCAAGATCACACACACATTGGTATGCGATTACAACTTGTAAACCAAGAGCATGGAATGCTTTTACCTGTTATACTTTGATCAAGTTCCATTGTTGAAGTGTAGCTTTGTAAAAGGAATAATATACTTAACTGAAAGGAAAAAAAAGTAATTAATTTTTTAAAAGTGCGCTAAGAAATGCATAAACAACCACATACGATATATGTCGTCTGTGCTTCAAAGAAAGTTGGACAAATGTTTTCCATTTATCCATATAAAAGATTAAACACAACTTAATGGAAATTAGGGGAAATCAACAGAGTAAATTCGATCTGAGTAATTTTTCATTTTGGCCCTGGTTATTTTTGGTGCTCTCTTCGTGCCTCCCTGTTTGGATATGATGCATAATTTCCCTTACTGTCATGATGCGCATGTTGTTTTAAGCAAGTCTCCTTTTTCTGTTGCAGACTGGATTCGTTTGTCGGGCAGTCCAGATACAGATGGCTTCGTGTGACCATGACGTCCTCAATAAAATCAAGTAAATGAGATATACAGTACAAAACAAAGACAACTATTTAGAAATCATTTTTATCGAGATTTATCATGATGCACATATTTTTCAGTGAAGAGACAAATGAAAATGATGTCAAGTTCAGCACGGTTTTCAACGAGGAGAACCGACACACACCGCTGGACCAGGACGAACTCTTAAAGTTCTCCTCCCACGTGGCAAACTTTACGGGTAATAAGAAACTTTAATATCATTGCTTTATTACATGAATCATCTGCGAATATTCATGACACTAATATAAAATCAGTACAACATTCCTTTTGTGGAGGGAAAAGGGTACATGACAATTCAGATCCCTCAAACGGGGATCAGAAATTTAAGTACAAAAATTCTACAACTAGGATCTATGTGACCAATACTTACAGATGATTGAGCGAGATTTCGTAGGAGTCGTACAACCAGGGGGGTCTAACGATAGAATTCATTCCAAATGTTGTTAGAAAGCAATTTAAAATTCAATTTCGGAGTAGCACCATATGTTGATGAAATATTACGCCACGTGATAATTGATACGGTACCTTCATAAAATGCCACTTTGACTCAACTTCAGACTGAGGAAATTTGGATGCCTTTGCTTTCAAAGCCAAATGTGAGAGTTGAGGCTGATTTCCGTTAAAATGACAAACGATTCAATCTTTTTTTGTTTGTTTGTTTGGGGTTTTTTTTTGGGTACAAAAACCCCACTTTCTTTCATTTTGATGAAGATTTCTTTTATAACTTAGAGGTCCCTGATATACTTAAAAAGGGTAGTTTTTTGCGTGCTTTTCATACTCCAATTGAGTAATCAAAGCGAAGCAGATCCGCTTTGATTTACGAGTACATAGCCGTCAGGGCTTGGGGTAAAAAGCTGAGTGGAATGAATGAGCGAGTGGAGTGGAGTGAAATTCAAAAGTTAGTCGTGTATGTATATGTAGCTGATCATCTTGTTGACATATAAAGGTCATCTCTCTCTTTCATTTCCTGATGCAAAATGCAAAATTTTGTTACCTTGCCTCTATATTCAAATACGAAATGTATAAGGAAACTCATGTTTGTATGCCTTTTTTGCACTTGTCTAATCTAATACATATGACAACAAGAATAGTTGACCTCTGTTTGTGTTAAATATGATTAAAGGGAGAATTCGTATTATAATGAGGTTCCCTTTACCAATGTAAAAGTAGAGCGTTGAAAGATTTGTCACTGCAGCATATCAGGTATCAGCGTATCCTGCTTAACGGACTTTTTAAAAACAAATGAACATGATGAGTTACCAAATTTGTATTTCACCCCCTTTGTAATTGGGAGTAACATACTTTTCATGTTCTCATAACCATTTGAAAGTTGACTTCAATGAGTCAGACAAGTCAGTTTGATTATACAAAGCCATTAATATATACTATCTTCTGGTGTTTCTAAACGGACATTTAGAATTGGCACAGTATTGGATGACAGGAAATCATTTGTAAAAAAAAAAAAAAAAAAAAAAAAAAAAAAAAAAACCTTGATGAGATCACTGTCAGAGTCACATGTAGATTATCTTGAATACAATAAATTTTGATTGTTTTAGCCTTTTTTCAGATTAACTGCACTCCACTCCACTCCACTCCACTCAGCTTTATATCAAAGGGCGGAACGTTTCTCAGTTTGTTTAACTCTCCAAAATTTGTGGAGTTTTTGACATAAGAGACCTCAACATCATCCTGTGTGTGTGTGTATAAAGTACGATAATATATAATTTATGTGAAATTCAACAATAGGGATCTATTTTGAGCCCGCAGTAAGGCCTTTTCTACAAGTCGACATTGCTGTAAATGCTGCGGTTAGCTTAACACTTCGCAGGAATGTTGATTGCATAACTTTATTTACTCTTGAATAGTACCTCACTTTGAAGCTCGAAAATGTACAATAATGTCAACCAAACAACATTTCACTCAATGTCGACTGACTTGACATCGAATTATGTTGAAACAGTAAGGCATTTAAAACAAATGTGCAGGTGATTGTCTGACCTTTTATCAAATAGTTTTTAAAAAGAAAATGATATGCAGAAATATTGACAATATACGTCTAACCTTTATGTATATGTCAGAGCATTAAGATACGCCAAGGACTGTTACATGATAAAACAAAATTACAGTTGACGGATGTGTAATAACGAAGGTTGTAAATAAACGAGTCTTACTGTATATCCAGAGAACACTTAGATATTTCCTGAGTTATGTGTCATGAGAGCATATTTATTGATGGCTCTTCATAAAAGGTCTTATACAAATCCTTTCGTGACTAAGGTTGATTTTGGTCAACACGACTCTATGGCCTTTTGGTCCGACATTATCAAACCGAAGTCGACATAACTCTGGGCTCCAGTCGGACACCATTCATTGACAAGCAAGCCACGTCTTTGAATAACAGCAATTTCCGAAACGGTTCACCACAACTCATTTGTGATTTGAGGAAATTCATCGTTTGTTAATGCTTAGATTAGTGATGAGATTATTTATTTTATGTTGGCATGGGAATCAGAAATGGGAATCAGAAGTATATTTAATGTTCAATAAAGTATTCCTGTGATACAATATATATCTCATTTCTGATGGAAGTGATTTTTTTTTGTTGATAGTTTAATTTGAGATGATTTGTTTAATTTGTTATACGTCCTTTCGTATATTTTTCATTCCCGTTGACATGCCACCAGCAGTGGGTGAATTGCTACAAATTCAGACCTGTGAACGGTAGTGAGGGATGCTTTAACGTGTCAAAGCTTGTTGCTAACTCGGTCTTGTTTCTCACTTCTAAATGACCAGCTATTTTTGCGTCTTAGGTTTGGCAGCTACATTTACGTCTTAGGTTTGACACGGCTATGGCACAAGCGGGGCTCGAACCCACGATCTTCCGGTCACGAAGCGAAAACTCTAACCTCAGAGTAACCGCGAAACTGCGTAAACATTGAGTTTGCAATACAATATTGCACAGGACACTGTTGTAATGTCATAAATGACATTTTGATACATTAAGTTTTTAAAGCTTTTTAGTTCGCCTGAGCTGAACGTTTCTGATCACCTGTTGTCTGTCGTCCATCTCCGTCTGAAAACTCTTCACATTTTCATCTTCTTTCCCAGAATCACTTGGTCAAATTTAACCAAACATGGTACAAATCATCCTTGGATGAAGGAGATTGAACTTTGTTCAAATGAAGGCCCATGTCCCCTTCAAATTACAGAAATAGGGTGGGGTCATTAAAAATCGTCTCGAGTACCACTGGGCCAGACAAGCCGAAATTTACATGAAAGCTTCTTTAATGCAGTGGAGGTTCAAGTTTGTTCAAATCATGAACCCCAGGAAATTAAATGGGACCACAATAGGGGATCAAAGTATGTAGAAAGAAAATCTATAATCTCAAAAACCACCAGGTCAAACGAATGGAGGATTACTTGAAATTTTCCTGATATAGAGTAGATTCAAGTTTCTTCAGATCATGGTTCCCGGGGGTAGGATGGGACCACAAAGTTTTACATGCTGACATATAGGAAAATCTTTTTCCCAGAACCACTGGGCCATTTTCAATCAAACTTGGTACACCACATCCGTAGGTGAAAGGAATTCAAATTTGTTCAAATGAAGGATTCTTTCGGATTTTAAAGGGGGAGACAATCAAAAAAAGGCAAAAATAGGGTATGAGTATCTAGAAATCTTCTTCTCTTAATCCATTGGACCAGAAAAGTTGAAATCTACTTGAAAGCTTCCTGACACAGTGGAGATTCAAGTTTGTTAAAAACATGTTCCCAGGGGGTAGGCTGCCTCAATGGGGGATCAAAAGTTTTGCATGCAAATATATAGAAATCTTTTCATGAACCACTGATACAGAAGAGTGGATATTTATATGAAATCTCCCTGACATAGAGTAGGTTAAAATTTGTTCAGGTCATGGACCTCGGGGGTAGGGTGGAACCGTAATTAGGGATCAAAATATATTGGTAAATCTTCTTGAGAACAACTGGGCCAATTTCGAACTTGGTAAACCACACCCTTGGATGAAGGGGATTCAAGTTTGTTCAATGAAGGACCGTTCCTTCCTTCAAAGGAAATATAATCATGAAAAGATACGATGACATATGGGCATTTAAAATTTTTCTCAAAAATTACTGGGCCAGAAAAGTTTACATGAAAGCTTCCTGACTTAGTGCAAATTCAAGTTTGTTAAAACCATGGCCCCTGGGGGTAGGGTGGGGTCACAATTGAGTATAAATTTGTTGGGGCCAAAATTTTTCATGGGAATAATCTTTCAACATTATCACAACTGCTGAATATCGACAGGACCAAGGTCACTCGGGTGATCGATGTGGTCCACGTGCCTTTTGTCTCTTTCTCCTTTTTTCACCATTTACTAACACAGTTGTTCGTCTTATTTCGGCGTTATGACTGATCTTTTCCTGAATCCGAGACCCTTTATCTATTAATAAATTTCTGTAAACGTCCACAGTTAATAATTAACCTCCCAGGTTATCAACTACACTAGAACTTTATGTCGGACGTGTCAGAACAGTTGAGAAATACCTCCTCCAGGTCTTTCTGTGATTAATTTAGAATTATTTTTTATGAAATTACCATCTTGAGGGTATACCGAATGCATAAAGCACTCAGACGATTCTGTAATCATGTATATTTCTCTGTATCGTAGTGAAGGATTACTTTGTTAAGTGACAAACAGAAGTCTAGAGCAATTCAGAGAAAACAAGACAATTATCGCCGAGAAATCGCCAGCTCAGTGTCTGTAATGGCCGCCGCTGAATTTAGATGCGTCTTACTGTTGCAAACTATGGGGATAAAAGAAGATAATATCACCATTAATCACTCCAAACACAAATCCCATTCTAGACATTTTGTTGCTAAATATCTCGATTAGATGTGTAAATTGGGTATTACCTGCTTTGAAAATAACCTTCTATCTCGATGCGCTATAATGGACCCAAGGAAATCTTAACAAATCCTAGACAGTCAACACGTTAGTTTAACATCATTATTCATGTGTACATTATTGTAATACTCCCTATTTAATTAAACACAATTGTATTTAATTTAAAAGGACATCAATATATAAACTTAGATGGAATATATATGCAAGTCTTTTGACATTTTGTAGATAAACAGGACCAACAAGCGAGTCTTTGCCGACTTGGGGAGGAGTACGCCAGACTGTGTCTGGGGGAGTATCGGAGATCGCTAAGTGTTCTGGGTAGCAACATGGTGGAGTTCTTCAGTAATCTGGATGGATTTCATGACCACATTCTCAAGTCTTCCAAATTCAACGCACAACGACCGCCATCTTTTCGGTGTGAAAGTAGTCCCAACCACGTGGTTTTACATATATACACCGAGAGGTCACGAATGTTAGATTACTATGCGGGTATCGTTAAACATGTATCGAATTCAATGTTTAACTTGGATGTTCAAATCACTGTCCACCCAAATGAAACGAACACATCACTACACCATATCCTTAAAGTGCAGACCGCTGTCAAAACATGCTCCAAGGAGTGCACATGCTGTAAAATTTGTTCACATCAGTCGGTTTATTCTGAAAAGCCAGAGGATCTGCAGATTGGTTTTGACACTTTCTGTGAAACATTCCCTTTTCATCTGATTATGAACAGAAATCTTGAAATAAGTCAGCTCGGGACAGCGTTAATGAAGATTGTTCGCTCGGACGAGGATTCCAAGGAGCTAAACTTCAGCAAATACTTTAACGTCATCCGACCAGAGATCAAACAGCTGACGTTTTCCGCATTGTTATCACGTGTCAACTTTGCTTTTCTGTTAGAGACCAAAGTGCGGTCTATTGAAAATCCATCATCTCATGAGGTATTATCTTTATTTTCATGCTGAGATTATTTTCCAACTGAAACTTGTAATTTGTATGTTTAGCTACCTGCTGCTTTCGAAGAGTATCGTGTGTCTTTTAAATGTTCTAGGGTACAATGCTAAAGGGACAGCTGATATTTCTACCAGAATCCGATTCCTTAATGTTCCTAGGATCTCCAAGTATAGAAAAGCTAGACGAACTCATCTCAAAGGGTCTATACATATCGGATGTTCCCATTCATGACGCAACTCGTGACGTCATTCTTGTTGGAGAACAGACCAAGGCTCAGGTACAGAAATGATCTGCAACTTGAATAAAGTAAAGGAGAAAAATGAGGGTTTGCTTTACAAATATTGCAGCCGAAAAGAACACAAATAACATGCAAAATAAAATGCATATTTTCATTGTTTATATATCTATGATTAGTATCTTATTTCCTTATTGCAATTCAGGTAAAACACACAAGAATGATTGCTAATCCAAAAACAAGCGTGAAAAGTTTTATACCCTCGCGAATTGAAGATTCTGGGGCATATAGTTTTTGGCCTGTCTGTCCGTCAGTCTCTCTGGCAAAAAACTTTACCCTTGGTCATATCGTTTACACCATAAGAGATAAACTTTCAAACTAGTAAGGTAGACCATCTGTTATTCGCGGCAGATTTATTTCGCGATTCATCTGTGGTAAACTGGAAAATTACTAGTATGAAGGTTGTATCTCTTATGGTGTAAAAGATATGACCAAGGGTAATTAAAGAAATTATAAAATAAGCCATATGTTCTCTATCATGTGTATTTCTTTTGAGAAAACCTTTCCATTGGTATCAAATTTACTAATCTTGTGACCTTGACCTCTCAATATAAGGTGAACAAAGTGAAAATCATTCCACATTCTCAGTATTGCTACAAATGTCTTACAGTTCCACTTCGTTGTAATCCGGGACATCAGTGTTTCACAAACACATCTTGTTTTAACTTTAGGATGGATTGACAAAGCGAATGGAACAGATTAAGAGGAGTATTTTGGAAGGAAGTGAAGCAGTAAAAATTGAGAAACACAAGAATGTGGAATTGTTAAACATGATCTTCCCAGAAGCCATCGCAATGAAACTTTGGAAAGGTAAAAATTCTAAGCACATGTCAGCAATGATTTATTGTTTTCATTATTTTCAACTGACCAACTTCATTTGGAATGATATATTTCACTCTTAAGATGTTAATGGGTATAGTAAATAGGCAAGAAAAGTCGCCACTTTCACATTTCTCATAGACGTACAATCAAACGTATTTTGCATCAAAAAGACTGATATATGTATTTACGGTATATTCATTTTAGAAGTTGGTTTAGTTGTTAATTTTGGCGAAAATGAGGTCTAGAGTAGTTTGTATTTGTTATTGAAATTGACAGCTGCTACACTGACAACGTCCTCATTGAAAAGGCTTTACATCCCTGTAAAAAAGTATTGAAACGGACATGACACTTACTAGAAGAAAATCTCTGAAATCCTATTATGAATGTTAGCATAGTCATAGAATGAACAGTTCTAGTGGTTGTGTATGAGGCTTGTGAAATTGAAAAAAAAGTCCGTAATTTGAACAACCATTTCTTTTGCGGAATTTGACTATTTCGTGTTGTGGAAGTGACAAAAGCACATTTTGCTGACTGATGTTGTTTTAAACCCCGGCAAAAGTAGATATGATTACATGTATTTTGTTTTAAAATCTCATATTGAATTATGTCCAAAATCTCGGAGTGTTTCGTCGGTTATAGTTTGACAAGATTCAGACCTCAATACCATAAATTGAGAATAGACTTGAGTCTAATGCAATCTTTAGTCGAATCTAATTAACTTTTGAAATAATTTTCAAAACAATTAAAATTTTTAGTAGATGTTTGTATTTTATTTTATTTTTATAAAGCAGCATTTAAAAAAAAAAAAACATCTGTGCTAGATAAATCTTGAAATGTAAGTAATTAAAATTTTGATTCTTATTTTATGGTCTTGAGGCCATTGGGTTTTCTTTTATTTGAAACAGCCAACATTTGTGTAAAATCTAGGTTTAGACTTCAGATTGTTTTGAGAACTCCAGGCCAGATGTCTTTGGGATTTCATATCTAAACACAGAGCATCCGCTGTGAGCACATAGTGCCTCCATTTAATTCACAACATCTCGTCAAGAAAAAAAGCACCTATTGTGAAATGTTAAACAGTATATTAGATCCTTTTTAGTGAACAGTATATAAAATCCGTTCTAACCCCGTGTGGACCCGGATTAGAATAGGTCTTTAGTACCCCTTGCTTGTCGTACATGTAAGAGGCGACTTTTTGATCTCCACGTGCAACGTCCGTTATAGGCCAATACACTCCCTCTGTTAATTGAACAATTTGCTTAATTGGTCTTTACCTTTTCAAATGATAATAAATTTCTCATGAATGGTACCAATATGAGTATTAATCTTGATAAATGTCGTATGACAATTTTAACGCTTGGGAATTCCGGCAGAAATTGAAGTAAAATGTAGATTTCAATTTTGAAGGTACATGTATGAACGGCAACGCTTTAAGCCAGCATACTTTTCGAAAAGCGCAAAATTTCACGAAGTACATGTATAAGCATCGCAGTTCATGCCTTCATGTATTTAAATAAAAACACACCAAAAAACGAAATTTTCTTAATTATCCAATTTTAACTTTCTTGACGCGTATGACATTCACCTTCTAAGTTTGTCTTAATTGGGGATACATCAGAGCATTCAGAAACTTAATATATTTTTTTATTGGTTGAACGAAAAAACTATATATGCATCATGTTTTCTCGAAGATCCTTTTAATATTAGTACAACATGTAATTATATCCATATCATTTAATTTTATTTTAATGATTACCTAGCGCCGATTCTCATTGGTAAACACCTTTTAATAAATGAGGTGATTTTTCGATCACGTACCTGAACAACAATTAAAGTCTAATGAACATTATTTTGTTGCTGTTATATAAAATCTAAATGATAAGAAATAAATCTTATATTTTTTCGGGTGATATGCAGGTTATCACCGAGATTTTAGACGGTAAAACTTTTCACCAATGCGCTTCGCGCATTGATGCAGTTTTCGGTGATACCTGCATCACCCGAAAAAAATGTAAGATTCATTTCTTATTTCCTCACAAATGCTATGTAGTTGCCGAGAAATATAGTGTGTCTATTTTAGCCGCTGAAAATTTCGACAGAAATGGAAGCAGAACTATCCTTCAGTTGCAACACTTTATGCCGATATTCTTTTCATGATGCGGGTCATAGGTCGGCGTGAAGCTTATTTTCAAAAGCAAAATTCAATTCGTAAATATACTCAAATGTTCTCTATTCATTGTTGAATATTGATTTATTTTTAGGAGAAACAATACAGCCGACCAAAGTTGATGACGTCACAATGTTGTTTAGTGATATAGTGGGGTTTACCGCCATTTGTGCTTCCCTTACCCCAATGATGGTTGTCAACATGCTGAATTCTCTGTATACCCAATTCGATCATTATTGTGGAATGCTTGATGTGTACAAGGTATTGTAATATAGATTATCCATTATCTGGTCATTTAGATTTCTGATGCGAGATGAAAAAAATTTAATAACGTTTTGGTATGGCCTGTAGAAGTTATAAAACACCTGCTACCCAAGCGCTCAGGAATCATCAACGGACTTGTCAAACGATACAACCAAAATTCAGTGTCAGACCGGTTAATTCAATTTATCTTTCCTGATAGATTACATTAATGATTGATATGCCAATGTTTTAACACCGAGCAGCTGCTAATGGGATATACACAATTCAGACAATTTATGTAAGTGTTAAGAAAGATAAAAGAAGCAAGTCTACAGTCCCTTCTCTGGTAAATGTGAGTGATTTACAGCCATTCAGAAATCAGCCGCCTAGCAAACATCTATCTAGATATAAAATTGGACCGTTGGATGCAGAGTAAATTGCATGGAAGAAAGAGATTCATTGCTTTATTTTGATAATTTATTGTCTTTGCCACTCTTCTGTGAAATTTTCTGAAACATTTGAATACATGCATGGATTAAGAGAGGCGTCGTTTTCATCAATAACTTAATGAAACGGTTACTGCTGAATCATTTTGTTTTTATTTGTGTGTAGTCCTTTTACAGTAAAATCATATTGTCTAGAAACTTTATTTATGGTATGAAAGTTATCTGATAAAAGTACAGAAGGCCCATATTAGATCCGAAAAATATTAAATACGAGTAGATAAAACGAGGAAATTAAATAGATAAGAACGTTCTGAAATTACTTTATGGCCATCCAGACAAAAAGCAGACGATATATCGTCTTAGGAGCGGTCTTTACGAAAATTACAAGATATATGCATCCTAAAGCCCGAAAAACCCTATACTTATTGGAATTTTTGTATATAATTATATTAAAATGTTTCGTGTAGCATAATCAAATGACAAAGGAAAAGATACGCAAGCATATAATATTAAAAGACTAAAATGTATATTGCCAAATTGCGATCATCCTCAGACATCTATCATTGTGAAATTTACTGGGTTGGGGTAAATACATAATTTACAATATGACAATTTTGTACCATAAACTCACCCAGTAAATTCAAAACAGTGGGATTATACTGATATTAAGACATCTGTTTAATAATGAACATGATTATAAAGGTTTTCGACTTTAGCTATATGCAGGAACAGGTGTTAGATTGTGCAATATCAAATGTTAGATTGTGCAAAACCATAATATTACTGCCATTTGATTAGACAATCTAATTGTTCATTTCATAGTGACATGTATGTTAGTGTTAAGTGTTATCCATGTGTTTAACCTTGTACCCACAGAAATCAAATACCATACCTTCTTGAAGTTTCAGATCTAAAAAGATACAAGGCCAATAAGATATTTATAGAAGTACTGAAAAGGCCACGACACTGTTGATTTTTCAAATCTCAAATTTTCGACGCAACCCGCGTCTACCATGTATATCAAGAGACGAATTACATTAACAAATAAGAACGACAAATATTAATGACCTGCATCGTGCATCGTGAACAAAAACTAAATTAAGGAATAAAACAACCCCCAACTGTAAAACGTGTACTGAAATGTAAATACTGATTCGTCACCATGGCATGGTGGAAGGGGACAGTTTTTGTTTGTTTGTTCTGATTGTTTGTTCTGAAACATGTTTGTAGGGGTATACATTTTAAAAGTAAGGTTATGACATAGTAATGAACTTTTATGCCAATACTTGTATTTCATATTGGAGTAGTTTATTAATTATGACACTACATTACATGTTATCCATATATACTGGTGCACTCTGAGCAGGTGTCATTTCCCCCTTTTGGTTTTCTCTTACTTGGGCTACATTCGCACCACCCGATCCCCATCAGAGCACCGTGGAACAGTCAAGAACTGTCTACCCTTCTTTAAAATCTACCTTTCATTTGGATCCACCCACCTTCCCTCTCAGCTATAGACCTTTTGCTGGATCATGTAGCTTTTCATCTGAAATTCTTCAGAAACTACACCTTGTGAATTAGTTGCGTATAAATTGCACCCATCTATATGTTAGGACCTATATACTGCATAAAAAGGCAAGGATAACACACAGAGATCAATATCGTAAGTCTCAAAGAGAATAGAAAACAAGAGTTGTTAAACATGGACCCCTGGATACACCAGAGGTGGAATTAGGTCTCTAGGAAGAGTGAGCACCCCCTGCCGACCGGTCACACTCGCCGTTTCCATTAAGCACTCGACTACATTTAAACTATATTCATAAAGTATTTAACACGTTTTTACATATACGTAGTATTATTTCAAATACGGCATGGGGTATTTCCATTTTTGAAGAACATTTACTTGGCCTATATTGTGCCAAACCATTCCCTGCTTAAGCGATAAGAATACAAATGCCGTCATGGAGAGTTCGTGCTATCATCGGGTTGGAATGATTGTATTTTCAAAACTACTATTAGTCAAAATAAGAAAGAGAAATTACAAAAAGGGGATAGTTAAATAAAGATGACGGTAAGACAAATTGTACATCTTTATCATGGTAGAATTTTCTCCGACTATGCCTTCGGGTTGAAAAATTTAGTACTTGTAAGATTCAATTGTTTGTCAACTACATGTAGTTGTTTTAATCTTGCTCTTACAGTAGTCCAATTGTCTTTTGTCGTTTTCGGCACTGTTCATCATTCCGAATCCACAAAGGTTCGAATTACCATAAAACTTTCAATATTATGAAGGTTACAGGGGAAAGTTTTATTTTAGTTCTGAAACATGTGGGTAGGGGTTATGCATCAAAGTCAGATTATTGCAGACTGATGAAAATGATATTTTCCTTTTTTACCAATACTTGTATTTCATATCTTAGTTAATAAATTATGGCCCCAATTTACATGTAATCCATACATACTGGTGCTGGTGCACAAAATATGCTCTGAGGAGGTGTCCCTTTCTCGTGTTGATTTTCTCTCTTTTGGGCTAAATTCGCACCACCCAAACGCCATCCGGGTACCATGCGAGGGAATTTAGACACTGTACGCAATCAGGAACTATGTCTGCCTTTCTTAAAAGTCAAAAATCTAGCTTTCATCTGGGCCCATCCACCTTCCCTCTGAGCTACAGACTCTCATGTTTTCAACCGAATTTCTTAAGCAACTGACCGCAAATCTTAGTTTCGTATTTGCACCCATCTATATGCTAGGAATCATATGGCGACTTCTATTTATTGCATATATTTTTTTTCACTAAGCACTCAGCTACACTTGACATGTATCCTAAAATTATTCTACACATTTTTACACATGTAATATCACTTAAAAATGGGATATTTCCAGTTTTTAAAAACGTTGACAGGCTTATAGTGCGAAACTGTGCTACCTGATCTGTTACACAGTCAGTTTGAGACTTAATACGGAGGCATCCAAAGGTGTGAAATAGAAATTCGTATTGGACGAGGCGACCGGATGATTCGTATTACGTCCCAAACTGACTGTAACTAATATGTATTATGTCGCGGGTTGCGTCGAAAACTTTAAATGTTTTAACAACCAAGCGTCTTAGCTTTTCCACTTTCCAGAGCGTGCTCTCTCTCTCTCTCTCTCTCTCTCTCTCTCTCTCTCTCTCTCTCTCTCTCTCTCTCTCTCTCTCTCTCTCTCTCTCTCTCTCTCTCTCTCCACAACACTTATACATCAGGTACGGAGGAACTTGAATCTCAGGAGAAAAAGCGGCGTTGATTTATTATGTCTGCGAAAAGTTTGAAAGTAATGACTGGTATTGTGATCAGATTACCATTTGTCAATTTCGTTTGATATTAGTCCATTGAGAAAAAGATGAACATATGATAGACAAGCAATGAAGAAAAGATCACTTTCATCCCATAAGCAAGCCAAAATCAGAGGAAAATTGGTTAACCTAAATTTAACTGTGTTTGGTGTTTCGGTATCTGAAAAAAAAACCCATGTAGAAATGTTCACATGTATTACGTTTACGTTGCAAAAGAATACTTTCGGTACAACTGAAATCTGATTTATGATAATTTTTTGTTTGTTTTGCTTAAATTATTTCTGTAATGTGTTTTGAAGGTGGAAACTATTGGGGATGCTTACTGCGTTGCAGGCGGATTGCACCGGAAGTCGACTTACCACGCGCAACAGATTGCTTGGATGGCTTTGAAAATGATGGAAACGGCAAAAAATGAAATGTCCCATGACGGGAATGTTATAAAGGTGGGTCAACTTTTTTAAATTGGCATAAAACATCTTTAGTTCATAAACTGAAATACAGTTTTTCTAAGTGACGTCTGAAATAAACTTGTTTTACGAAGTGTACAATCATATAAGACCAAAATATAGCAAAATTACGAGGAAACGGCCAATTGCAATAACTGTTCGTCTTACAACTTCTTGTTACCATTTGAGACTTCCATATGATACTTTATATTCTGGCTCCAATACTGGTTCTGTATTGCAATTTGTGAGGAAAATTCATTTACCCACAGTCCAATGAGTCTTCTCTGGTTTCCATTGCAACCAAAAGACCTGCAAATTGTTTCCAATTTACCCTCTACGATAGAAAATGTAAATAAAAGACATATCCGCGCCGTGATATTTTTTCCCATTTTATCCGTTTATTGCATTTCGAGTCGGTTGATTTCAATAATATTGAATGCCTTAAAAAATTCTGACTGCCGCTTTTACCCTTAAGGTAGAAATAACCAGTATCATCAATACAACACTATAATACCGGAATATCCTATAATGATGAAGGCTGACTAGTTGTAGCGTTCTGTAAACAAGCTTATCTTTTAAAAAAGATTGCTAGCGTCATATCTGCTAATTAATAAGAAATTGAAAAGTTGTAGTAAATACTATAATAAATCATATTTTTGTTTTACACTAGTAATATGTATTATTTGAACTTTCGTGCAAGGTTATAACATATTCTTTGAAGACATCAAGTGAAAGAATACAGTACACACAGTTGGATTTAGAGGGAGCGAGCCCCCCCCCCCCCCCCCTTGATAAACAAACTTTAATTATTATGCATCTAGATGTAAAGAAAATTAACCACTGAAAGTAAATTTAAAAGGTCTAAAACCATAGAGCATCATCACAGACCTTTAGATGCATGTGAAGACTTTTTAAAGCGATGCCAACTACTAACAAAAAAGTTGATGTTGCAGGGTTATAACGAATCTCGTTTAAAGTCATCATTTCGCAAATTCTACGGTTGCTATAATGACCTTGTTTGCGGTTACAAATTATCACTAACTAAGTCATATGTTGACTGATTATTTGTTTCATATCCTTTGTTAATCTGTCATTTTTGCACTAGATTTGACGACGGGTAATCTCGTTTACTTTGTTTCGACTACGGGCTCACGGCGGATGTGACCGGGTCGGCAGAGGGTGCTTACTCCTCCATGGCACCTGATCCTGCTTTCGCTTTTGTCGGAGATCCGTGTTGCCCTACACTCGACTTTGTATATATGTTTTATTTTGGACTATGATTACGTTAAACACATTGATTGTTTCGCCAATTTATATAGATAGCTTATCGGCTCCTCTTCAACGAATAGCCACCACCCCCCTCCCTTCGACAAACCCTGGATCCGCCACTGATACTCCCTCCTCTCCTATAAGTGAACATGGACACAAATAACTTGAATTTCTTTAACCCAAGGATAGTTTGTGCCAACTTTGATTAGAAATTGACCTGCTGCTTCTTCCACGCACGCCAAATGAACAAGTATAACCACTAGCATTATGCATATATCACATGATGTTACGGAAAGAACGAATGTAAATTACCTGACTTACGGAAAGTATCGGAAGAGTTTATCGTCTGAAAAGTTATTGTACATGCAGTTAATCGAACTTCCTGAATAAAGATAGTGTACGTTTCAGCATCGTGTTTTTGTGTAAAATGTATTGAATTTAATGTTTTTTCCTTTTTTAATGTTTTTAAGGAAAACTACAAATATATAACTCCCAGAATGCACAACCATGGCATCCAAGCATGCGCATTAGCTGCAAAATCTCTAAGGTCTAGCAAAAACTGTCGACGCATGTAAATAAATGTTTGATGATTTATTCCTTACAATTTTAAAATATTAAGTTTAAACAATAAAACACTATGTGATTTGGGTTTCAAATTTATACAACGTATCAATACAGAACATGATGTCAAATCAAGCGAATTTTTCTGCCAATCAAAATGGCGTAATTTCATCAAGACTTATGCCTCGCTGCTCATATTTTTGTCGTATACGTATTAGATTTTAAACTCCATTCATGTGAAATTATTTTGTTTTGAAAACATAAATATTTCATAGTTTTCAATAATTCCGGCAATGTAAAGAAGAATTATAATCAAATTTAATCGACGAAAAACGGTGTTCTACATACTTGAATTATTTAGTGGTATTCTTGCCACAATTGTTGTGTTGCTGAATGTATGAATGACTGACGTCTAACGTGGAAATATTTCGACACATTTTAATAAAAAAAAATCAAACGGATATATAACGGAAGACAACGAAAAGGATACATATATATATATTCAACCGGTACATTTCTTTCCTTAATTATAAACTGATGATAAAAGTATCTTTATAAATATCTTACTGCGGAAACTGATAATATTTGGAAATGTCGTTTAGCAAGGAAATAAAGTAAGTGCGTGAACACAATTTTGGTGCACAAAATAAAAATACATGTGTATTTTAGTACAAAAACTTATCAACATGAAATCAGCCAGTGCCCTAATGTTGATGTAGGGCACTGGCTGGTATCCTGTTGATTTATATTTGTTCGGAACTCGTCCTTGAAAATGGTGTTAATCATATTGCAGAATCACTAAAGGATAGAAAGCAAATTGTACAGGAAATTTGTCAATGCTCGCATACGTCTGAATCTGTTAAAAATTAAACAAGGTACAATGTATCTGTGTATACACAATAAACTCGTTTAATTATAGTAACATTCAATATTTATCAATCTATTAATCATTCAAACTTAGATGTTTTTGACATCTTATTGTTAAGGGTTGAATTAAGGAACGATATTATTATTTTGAAGCTTTTTTGACAAATACAAATCATTGATCCGATACACGTCACGATACTTGACACACGATATGATACATCACGATACTTGACACGGATATGATACAATCACGATACTCTGACCCACGCGATATGATACAACTCTTACCACCATTGATACCGATACTTTTGACAACACGATATGATACATCACGATACTTTTGACACACGATATGATACATCACGATACTTAAAGGAGAGGGTAGCAGCCGTTTTGAGTCGTCTTCTCGCCTCACTTCAGGAGCTGAGGTGCTAGGGAGGTGAGCTCACCACCCCGGTAACCCCGCGCATTTGACTCCTGAGCGTGGCCGCGCTCTTCCCAGACCCCTCGTGTGAGGAGTAGCCCGCAGCGGTATACTCCTATATACGGTCCTGCGTACACGCCGGCCAAAGGCGCGTGGGAAAGAACGGATCACACGGCCCCCTGGACCTGCCCTTGCTTGTGTCGCCAACCGTCGCGTCGTGCTCGCGGACACACGCTGTTTCGATCACGTCAGAACCTCGGAGATGCTGAGCGGAGACTCGCGAACAGGTTGGCGAAGTCCTGCGGAGGAAGGCCACCGCTACATCGAAACGGGGTGTCCTTTCGTGCACGGTTTACTCAGTCGAGCGCCCTCAGTGAGCGTCCCGAAACGCGACTTAGATAGTTGAAGCATCATTCTATTTTTGGAAAACATCACAGGACATGCGACAGCACCGTGTTCTATGATTGGGATCTTCGTATGGAGTACGAGAACGCGGAGCAACGCGGACCTTAGGGTCGCAGTTTGGCGCGGCCCCAGCACAGTGTAACGCTATGCATTATAGCGATCCAGGAGAGAGATGATAAAGGACTCGGGCGGGTGGCACGCTTGCTGGCTGGCCCTTGGTGCGTCCAGGGGTTCCCCATCAGTTCGTAGTCTACGGCCATTTCTGGCCCGCACAGGAGAATCGAGAGCTACAGAGACGGAAGTAAGTGGTAAGCGAGCGCATTGGTCGATTGTTTCATCGCTGTGTTTGGAGCGAGGATTGGCCGATCATCTAGGATCAGTTTCAGCCCAGTTGCGACTCGATATATACGGGGATGTAAACAGTGCTGTACTCAGTCACGGGCGAGACCGCAGTGACCCTAGTGGTAGGACGTGGAAGCTGGCGTCGTACCGCGTGGGCGGTGTTTTATCAATGAGCTTTAGCCGGCTAAGACCAGGGTTCCTATCGTATATGATTGCCAGAAATGTAGGATCTACCGCTGGCTTCAACACGAGGATATAGTGAAGCGGAAGTAGGCTCTTATCGTTCGAACCTGATAAAAGTTTACTAGCTAATAATCATAATTGGCAGTTTAAGCTTCGCAATTGTGCCTAGATAGCATTCAGTCGCTCACGGGCTGTGAGGATCACAGTTGGTCCGGTTGTCGTGTATGTAAGCCATCGCTACACCATCGAATTTAGTTGTTTTTGTCTGATTAATATTTAGAGTGTTGGTTGTGAACGGTAAAAATCACTTCAATAATAAATAACGATAGTTCGGCCTCGAAACAATCAGGGTCCTTACTCTACATGAATGCAAAGGCAATGCCATTGCAAGTCGTACACAATGCAATGCGCATTCACCGCGGGCAGAGAATCTCTGAAAGTGCTCTAGGCGAAGAAGAACTGTCTGACTCATACGGTGAGAGGAGGAGAGAGGCTTGTATGATTTAAGTTGATCTCGCTCATAATGACCAAATCTTTAAATATAGATATTAATTTTTAAACCCGCAATATAAACTACTGATGCTCATTTGTGGTTTCAAAATTTTATACAGACGTACCAATACGAGATACCAGATGTCGGAAATAATTCGCGCGAATTATCTCTTTAATGTGTGCACCAATTCCAAGAATGGCGCTACATTCTCATACAAGCACGCTATTTATGGGACCGTATCTAATCGTCGGGCTGAGTTAAATTTTTGTCTGTACCTAGCTTCGTGAGTGAAGCACTCCTATACCGATCAGAATTCTATGGCGGTAAAAATCTTTACGAATATCTCTGTGCCTTTGAGACTATTAGAGAGTGAGTACCAGTGGAAGGATCTCATAATACATTATCCGGAGATATATGTGAGAGAAGATATTACGTAGTGTGCGCCATACGCATATATTTACGACTCAATGTGAACGGTGGAATAAGTAAACCAGAGTGTGTTTTCCTCGTCTACACACTAATACGCCCTCGAAGATCATAAGTTTTTAAGAATCCGGATATTGCTGACTTGGCCGACGCCAGGATCTGTGTGTGTGTTCGTGAACTGTCATGCACCACTGAATTCTGAACCGTCACTTAAGCGCTTGAGTAATACTCTACTTCTTCGGGACAGCTCTCATTCCTCACCTATAGAGACAATAAAAAAACCTTTCGAACTGTGATATATACTTGCCGTATACGTGTGTAATGATATTTTCGAGAGTACATCAATATTATATGACTTATTTACAGTTCCGAGACACGGTTACAATGTATGATACATGTATACTTTAAGAGATTCTAGATTACTTAAAATGTAATCTTTATTAATCACGTAGATCATTTTATCTAGCGCGAATACTGATAATTATTATATTTGTGCAAATGTCAGTTTTTAGTTTTATAGGGAATAACCAGTCAGAGATAAGCGATGAAAACACGAATATTTTTGGTGACTTAATTACTGAAATAAATAAGAATAGTAAAATGACATGTTGTATTGGTTAGCTACAATAAACTTTATCACGATGTATAAGATCATGTCTAGTGCCGCTATATGTTAGATTGTAGGGCACTGGCTGGTATTCCTGTTTGATTTATATTTGTTCGGAACTCGTCCTTGTAAAATGGTGTTATCATATTGCAGAATCACTAAAGGATAGAAGCAAATTGTACAGGAAATTTTGTCAATGCTCGCATACGTCTGAATCTGTTAAAAAATTAAACAAGGTAAATGTATCTGTGTATACACATATAAACTCGTTTAATTATAGTAACATTCAATATTTATCAATCTATTAATCATTCAAACTTAGATGTTTTTGACATCTTATTGTTAAGGGTTGAATTAAGGAACGATATTATTATTTTGAAGCTTTTTTGACAAATACAAATCATTGATAAACTCACGATTACACGTCAACGATACTTGACACACGATATGATACATCACGATACTTGACAGCGCGATATGATACAGTCACGATACTTTGACCACGCGATAATGATACATCACGATACTTGACACACGATATGATACATCACGATACTTGACACGCGATATGATACAGTCACGATATCTTGACACACGATATGATACATCACGATACTTGACACAGCGGATATGATCATAACACTGAGCACCGATACCTTGTATTACAGGATATCGATTACACATATTA
>CAJDSM010000476.1:34617-74180 GCA_903981925.1 Ostrea lurida
TACAGGATACGATACATATCCCGATACTCTTTATATATTAAAAAAAAACCCAGATAAAAGGATCACTCGCTCCAGCTTGTTACTTGACTAGAATATAATGTATGTCACAATGCTCCAAAAACTTAAAATACCCGACTTGCGACTTTGGGATATTTTTGGAAAACGCTATGTCGGGTATCGTAATTTGATAGACATTTATCGATCCGTAAATTGTTAAGATGAGCATCATGGTGCACAGATGAATCGTCCCTCCCTTACATTAAGATATCAGCTCCGGTACTGCGCACTGACTGATAGTGCTCCAAGAAATAAAATTACGAATAAAATTTTACCGTAAATCGTAGTTGGAATATTAAATGAATTCTCTGATAGAAATACTTAGGATTTATTGATTTGCTATTAATGTTAAGTTAGTCATTATTAGTACTTTACTAGTGAAGCTGAAGGGGACTTTAGGTTTGCACCTCGCCTCTCCGTCCGTTTCAGTCCGGCAAAGCAGTCTTATGGGATTTGTTTATGCTTACAGAAATTCATTTGATATTTAATGCATTGCTTTACCATGGCATGTTACAGATCAAATTCGAATTTTGTTTCGTTCCACAGATTTTTTTTGTTTTGTTATGGTCATTGAACTTTTAAAAATTATGTATGTAATTCAAATATTCAGTTTTTGGCACTTTTTTCCCCATCATGCTTGCAGATATTTGGTACAATGCCATTCGGCCAACCTCGGCTGATTCCGGAACTTACATCATAGTTAGTATGAGGTACGAATATTCTGAGGTTGGCCGAGTGGGTACAATGCTTTACGATGACAAGTTGCAGACCAAATTAAATTCGATTGTTTGCTGCCTGAGTTATGGCCCTTGGAAATAGGAACTATTTTTGGGGACCTGGTTGTTCTTAATCGGAATAGTACGCAGACGACTTTACTTGAGATCGGTAGGGGACATATATTGATATGCAATACTTGCAGAATATTTGACTGATATAATTAATTTGTATTTACTTTTGGAATGTTTCTTTTCTTTTTTCTCCCCACATTTTATCCATTTGGTAGTTTTCTTTCGTATCAAAGTTGACAGGCTCATATCATGTAGCTAGTGAGATGCCAACGCATAACTCCCCCACGCCCAATATATTTCAATACAAATAGGCGAAGGTAACATCGTGTAAAAGGTAATCATAATAAAAAAAAACATATACAAAATCGAGTGTAGGGGAACACGGACCTCCGACAAAAGCGAAGGTAGGATCAGGTGCCATGGAGGAGTAAGCATCCTCTGCTGACCGGTCACACCCGCCGTGAGCCCGTAGTCGAAATAAAGTAAACGGGATTACCCGTAGTCAAATTTAGTAGGAAAATGACAGTCTAACAAAGGGTATGAAACAAATAATCAGTCAACATATGAATTAGCGATACTTTGTAATCGCAAACAAGGTCATTATAGCGATCGTAGAATTTGCGAATTGATGATTTTAAACGAGATTCGTTATAACCCTGCAACTTCAACTTTTTTGTTAGTAGTTGGTCTCGCTTTAAAAATTCCGCATACGCATATCAATCTTGCGCATGCCTAAAAAAAAAAAAAAATTATCTGTTATTATAAATTTACCTAGAAACGCATATTTTATTTATTGTCTGTGAAAAAAGACTGCGTTATTATTTTTCCTATGCTATCTAGTCTGGATCATCTCGACGTTTGTGTATACGTTTGTGGAAAATCGGCGTATACACAAACGTTGGGATGATCCAGAATATATGCTATCTTGATACAAATTATGCACACACTGTTCTTCTGGGTTGAAACTCCATTGTGTTAATTTCCACACAACGTACATTTCTCAGTTCATACAAAACAAGATGATTTTGATGCAAAGCATCAAATTGGCCGCTAAAAGTTTGAATATTCTGAGCTATTTCCAAAGAAACATACAGAAACGACCATGCAACATAGTTCAACATACCCTTCAGGGCTTGTCTCTTAAATTTTTGCCAGACGGCAAATTGCAACGAGGAAGCTAAATTGATTGATAATATTTAAATGAAGCAACTATGATCATTAATTTTGAGTTCCAAAAGATTGCAGATACCAAATATGCTTTAGAATGTTTTTATTGTAAACAGAATGCAAGTTACGGATTTCAAACTAAGCAATAACCAAAATATATTCATGTATAATAAAAAATAGTTGCAGCTGTAGCACATTCCAACCAAAATAACTTGTTTTTATACCCCCCACAAACAAGTTTGGGGGGGGGGGTATATAGGAATCACTCTGTCTGTCCGTCTGTGCAGATTCGTGTCCGGGCCATTAACTTCTTTGTTCTTTGAGGTAGGCATACCATATTTGGCACATGGGTGTATCACCATGAGATGATGTGTCACGTATATGAATGTCCTCTGTATGACCTTGACTTTTTACTTCAAGGTCAAAATTATCAGATTTTTAACATGCAATTCGGTCCGGGCCATAACTTCTTTTGTCTTGCCAGTAGACATCCTGTCTATTTGGCAATGGATGCATCACCATGAGACGATTGTCCATGTATTGTCTGTTGTCTTGCCATACTGCTCTGTGCAGATTTCGTGTACCGGCGCCATAACTTCTTTGTTCTTTGAACTCCAATATTGATTATGCTTCTATAGTTTACACACTAATTTAGGGAGTATTTGTTGTAAAAACTTGTATAAATTAAAATTGTAAATACATAATATTCGTTGAATAATGAATAAGACTTTCAGTTACATGTATTAACACTTCTATCTACTAGTATATATCAATTTTAAAAATCTTTTATTCAGAACTTTTATACATATTATTGATAAGGAATCAGTCTATCAGAAACAATACGAAATGATTTCTCATTTCCCCATGCGCTCTTTTTACACAACCACAAATAGATCGGCCACTTCAAAATCAAACCATGAGCGACTGTCCCTATAATGAGCGACGTTTAATCAGACTGGCCGATAATGAAAGGTTAATGGGCGATTATTTATTAAATTACAATGGAATGCAATGTGAGTTCATTTTCTAATGTCTATGTCTAATGTCTTGGGTAGTAATTAACTGCAGCGGAAAACGTGATAATTTATGTGTAGAACGGTTTCTCCGATATGCAAATTATCACGTTTTCTATTCGAGGGAATCGTCTCATGCACCCGAGCTGATTAAGTACATTGGAATACGTGACGAAGTGCCCTATTTCCACTGTTGTCCGCAGGAGCGGCCGGTCTATTTGTGGTTGCCTAGGGGAGAGGGGAAGTCTTTGTTTTAGGGTTTCGAGAAAGTGAATCTTAATTAATAATATGTGTAAAAGTTCTGAATAGAAGGTTTTAGAAATATGTATAAATAAATGTATTAATAACAGTAATCAAGGCATTTCATTCTTATTCATCGAATATTATGAATTTACGATCTTTAGAACAAGTATTCCCCAAATGGCATTGTGTAAAATATAGAAGCAGTTTTCAGATATTGATTCGACAAATAAGTAGACAAAAACAAAATATTTTGGTTTGAATATGCTGCAGCTTCAGATATATTGATTTATGTATATTTTGATTGATGGTTCATGTAAAATCTCTACCTGAAAATCAGATTTGCATTCAATATAGCCAGTCCAGCGAATAATATCGCCATCACCACGTGACATAGATCCGGGGTATACCTTTCATTCCGTTGACATTGATGCATGCATTTTGACATTCAGAATGTAATGATTATATTTACTCTATTTGCATGTTATCATGATGGTGCTTTAACATTTTAGAAATCAATTTGCATTAAGCATGGGTGGATTTAGGATTTCAATGTAGAAGGGTCGGGGACAATCTTGCGCATGTTGGTCGTTTATCTGTATGTTTCTTCGGAAATAACTTGGAATATTTAAAAAATGTTTATCGGCCGATTTGATGCTTTGCATCAAACTTATCTTGTTAGCCTCATGTACCCAACAAACTAGACAGTGATGCCTTATTCTAACAACACGCAAATCAAACTTGTAAACATAACGAAACAGTCGCGATCATGTGATTTTCTTTTTTTCTACGGACACGAATACTCATTTCAACATTATTTCTCAACTTTTTAGAATAAAGTATCATTAAATCATTTTATGCTCAAACATCTCCCAGCAAGAACCGAATACTGACGGGGAAAAAATCAAAGCATCCAGGCTAAGCCACAGGCGCTTGTTTCATAAACTTCAAAAGTATACTATATAATAACACAAGGTCTCCATCTTTTTGAGATCAAAATGTAGGTCACCGCTATAAGAACTCTATATTTCTTTTGTTCTCCCATTTTATGGCCCAACAAACACTGTACAATGTTTACCGGAAACCCCCTTCTTGTCACCTCCTATAAACTTCCTGACCTCACCCCTCCATAACATTGACCCTCAACTGAATGCTTCGTTGCCCAGATTAAAAATCCACTGTCTAAAGTGCTCATGGCTTCCGGTTTGCCGATTGTCTCGGCGGTACGCCGATAGTCCCAACGGTTTTACACGCGCTCTCATTGGGCTATTGCGGTATTCTCAAACTCTTTAGTCAACTGAAAAACAAAAAAAAGTTAGCGTGTTACGCGCACTCTTATTGGCTAACTTTTTTTTGGTTTTCAGTGACTAAAGAGTTTGAGAATACCAAAACCAATGAGAGTGCGTGTAAAACCGTTGGGACTATCGGCGTACGCCGAGACAATCGGCAAACCGGAAGCCATGAACCTTTAGACAGTGGATTTTTAAATCTGGGCAACGAAGCATTCAGTTTGAGGCCAATGTCAATGTTATTGGAGGGGTTGAGGTCAGGAAAGTTTTTATTAGGAGTACAAAGAAGGGGGTTTCCGGTAAACATTGTATGTGTTTGTTGGCCATAAAATGGAGAACAAAAGAAATTATAGAGTTCTTATAGCTGTGACCTACATTTTTGATCCCAAAAAAAGATGGAGCCACCTTGTGTTATTATATAGTATACTTTGCCAAAGTTTATGAAACAAGCGCCTGTGGGCTAAGCCTATTGTTTGTGTGGACCGTTCTCAAATCATGCAAGACACGACTACCTTTTATGTAAACAGGACAAATCGTTCCATGTAAATGGCATAGCTACGCACGAGGGCCTACAATTTATTCAAACTGAGAATTAAACTTACCATAAAATGAAGCTTTCATTAAAAGTCATGGTATATATTCTCCTGTATTCCCTATCTGTTGACAAAAGTTTTATGGTATATCTCTGACAATGGGGTGTAAAATTACCCTTCTATAGTTTAAGAGGAATCAGTAAACTGGATGTAATCTTAGAAAATCATTTACAAGAATTCTAAATATTCGTCTTAGAAGTTACTTTCAAGAAATGTTATTTGTAATGTAAAACGTGGGATTGCAAGAACCAGAGAACCAGTGACCATATGTTTGTTTTAAAACTTCTGATTGCTAAGTATACACAAACTGATTCTGATCACTCGTGTGTTTGTTTCAGTATAGTATATTTCAAGAAGGCCTTTGATAATGTTTGGCATTTAGACATTTTTTCATAAACTTCGAAAAAATGGGAACAGTGATAGATTTTATAATGTTACAGAAATATGAATGCTAACAAAGAGGCTAGTGTTCAAGCAGATAATAACAAATATAACGGACTTTTCACTCTTCAATGGGGTCCGCCAAGGGGGTCATTTAAGCCCCAACTATTGAATTTGTTTTGTAAATTATGTGCGTAGAGTGTTTACCTAAACTTTCCAACTCATAAAATTTAATTGCATTATCAAGAAGAGCCTGGAGTATGCATATAATGTTAACTTACTGCCGGAAACATCGCCTGGCCTGCAAAGTTGCCTTGTTTATGTAATAACTTAAAAAAAGATCATTGCATAAAAAAGTTTAGCTGATGAAGTAGGTCTTGGTTCTTACCGCGAATCTATATACTTGTAATATTTTGCTGGTGTGAATCAAATTTAAAATTCATCTTACATATTCATTTAAAAAACATTATGCTTGATGATAGTGAAATTTGGTGTATACACATGTACCCTTAAAGCAAAAAAAAAAAAAAAATAATAATAATAATAAAACAACAACAAAAAAAAAACAAACAAAAAAACCCCAAACAAAAACGTAGTTCTTAAAAAACTATTGTCTTTCCATATAATGCAATGAAGTGACTCTAGAAAATTTTCATTGGGTGTTTAGTAGATAAGTAACACCCTGGCCGGTAAGGGAAAATTTCACATCCGTACAATTATTAGAGAATCTTATCAGATCCCTTTAATGAGTTATGCTATCTCACTATGCTAGATTATATAGATTTGTCTGTAGCATTCGATAACGTTTCTTTGCATGATAACAAGTCATCATAGACAAGTGCATGGAAGCTGTTTTGGAGCTCTTGGACATGTCAGTTCGATCGTCATGAGTAATTTGAAATTCAACAAGGCATTCGTCTTGATGAAATTACGAGAAAAATACAGACCTATCTTTCACGAATAATTATTTGAAAATTTTCTCAAGTAAAAACCATGGTGATTTGCTATGAACATTCAGACATTCCAATTTGAAAATACATGTATTTAATTGTAATGGGGGTTTACAGGAAATGAAAGATTTTTAACTAAATCAATTGTACATAATTTGAAAAAACCCCCAATATATTTCATATACATTATGTACCAACAATATATTTCAAATCACTAATGTGAAATAATTTTGATTATAGATTCTTTACCTCATTCAGAGTTCCCTATTTCTTTCCAAGTTTAATCATCAGAAATTAGAAATCAGACGAAATTTTGAATTGATACATGGTGGTCTATACTTCATATGTCCCTATCTTCTACCGTTTCGTGATAGATTTTCTCAAGTTTGATTGATTGCCTAATGAGCCGGCAGTATTCTCGCTTATATCTGCATTGGACACTCACTTACTCGTTAAACAAACTCGCCTTCAAAGCGGAATGCTCGTTAAGCCCTCCACAAGAATATACGATCTCATTTCAAGTATGATTCCTATTAAGAGTCATTTACAGTCTTGGCGTTTATGAGTGCTACACGGGAATGCTCTCCGCCAGGGAACTGCATCATCAGCTGTGATTTGAAGATTTCCAAAAGAAAAATAATCGCTAGTGCTGCACTAAAAAAATATAACGATGAATGTAATTGTGGTCTGGAAGCAGATATCTCTATATTTTTCTGACTGTTTAGTTTATCAACGTGCAAGGTACAATGTATCATATTTTTTGTTTATGCTATCACTGATGTAGTTTTTTCGTATTTCATAACCGCACTTTTAGAGGAGTCGTCAATAGGAAAATTATATGGGTCACATATATGTCTATAAAGCATTATGAATGTACCAAAATATACATCCCCCATTGGTTCCATTAAATGTTTTTGCATTGGTTAAGCTGAAGTAGATGCTAGATGCCTCATTATAAATCTGAAACTAATCCCCATCATTCATGTTTCTAGCAATCTAATCAATCTGACGACATTATCTTAGTAAGAGAATATAGACAAGCAAATCATCAAAGGTAAATACATGTAATGGTAACCTACTTCAATCTTAACATTGAAACCCGATACTGAAGCTGTCTTGTATGTGTGGATTCCTTCCATTATTCAACAGCTACACGTCGGAAAATTCTCTAAAATTGTATTAGATACGTACTTTGAAAATTGTTCATAAAAAATATGAAAAATCTGCATGTTGCCATGAATTTCTCATTAATGTCTCTTGTTGAATATTTCACTCATGTTGAGATGCCACTAGCTTTAGGTGAAGTGCCAGGAATTTTGCCCTCTGCCTGGCACTCAGGTTCATGACAGGAAGGGCTCTTTACCGTGCCAACGTCCACCCGAAAGACCTGTGACTCTCACGTCAACATGCCGAGCATTTTCGCGGCCAAGGTTCAGGTGCGAGCGGGAATGAACACCTCATATAAGGATATTTGTCCTGTATTCTTATGTAAATATCTAAATATAATATTGTTTAGGCCATTAGTAGTGAGACAAGAGCATTTATCCATGAAACTGTCATCATAGATTGTAGAATAATAAGTATAAGGAAACAACACCCTGATGTACCCTTGGTTATTCATATAGAACCTCCAGGTCAAGGTCAAGTGCACTTTGCGAACCAAATCTGATTGAATGTACCCTTACAGCATGTGTGCACGTTATATCTCTGTAGAATATATAATTACCATAGGCATTGAACCTACTCGACACATTTACCCCCGAATAAACGTAATTAGCAGTATCTGAAAGAATATAGATTGAATGCATCCTCGGGTATTTCAACACCAGGGAATAATTGAACTAATTCGCAAATATTTAACTTGGTCACAAAAGATATAGGTTAATAACGTTATTTGAGGCAAGCTTGACGTTTTGTATCATTGTAAGTGTAATTCTTGTTACTTTCATTGATTAAGCCTGCCTTTAATATAGGTCAGTTACAGCATACGTGCAAGCTTATTTATCAACTACAGGATATACATAGTTAAGTTAGAATCCCAAATCCCTAAGATTTCTTATCCCTTTTGGGTTATAGTTGGGATTCCCTGGATCTGGTTGAATGTACATGTACCTTGTACATGTGTATACTGTTTAATGTCCTGCTGGATAATGTTTCACTCATTGGAAGAAATAACCATTGCCGGTGGAGGGTTGCATTATAAAGGCCTATGCTTGAAGCTTTCGGCCTTTGAAGAGGAGGGACTCTCAATCGTACCACACCTGCTGTGACACAGATCCTCGTTTTTTGCGGTCTCATCCGAGGGGTCGCCCATTTAGTCGCCTCTTACGACAAGCAAAGAGAACCTAGTATTCTAACCCGGGTCCTCACAGGGCCCTGGGCCTGTAAGATACATGTATATTACATGCAAATATAGAGGAGCATTAACGACAAGAACGTGTGATAGTCAGACTTGTTGCATTGTAATATTTTGTATTTACAACCATCTAGTAAAACAACCCCATTGCTGATTGATTTCATAGATTGTGCATTTCCTAGATTGTGCATTTTTGTAGGATTCCGGGAAGGAGAGTATTTAAGATTTGATTGTAAAACATGCGAGAAAAATTATCAACCAAAGTAATTTATTGACTCTTCAGCGCAGTGATGAGTAAACACGTGCTCGCAATAAAGCATATTTTTGCCACAACGCGCCAAAATGTGTCGTTATTTTATATTAAGGTTTAGGACGATTTAACGTTGCAAAATCCACTTCATTTTGTTTGTTGCCTTCAAGTGTAACAAATTTAAGCGACATGCGTTCGCGATAAGACAAGAATTTTTCAGAGATTTGATACAAATGATTCGACAACTATTCACTTGCTTATTTTTTTCTGATGAGTATCTGCGTCAGGTTGAGACGTTGACTGATGGGGAGGCGCTGTGAAACACATCACTATAAAGGCTTTAATACCGTAATTTATATATTTATCTTGTAGCCCTCTATTCCTTACCAACCGTAAAAACATACACAATAATTTATTTTAAGATAAAGAGACATGTTTTCTAAAAATACGAATTTTATTCAGTGAACTTGTGAACTGAAACACTGCTTCACCATTGATCGTAAAACATTCTGCTCGTAGTTTTGATCTTATGAAATGATGCATAATTGAATTTCACAGATAACATGTATTTTTTTTTAAGATTCATTATCTGCCTCACTATTCTTTTGCCCCTGTGTGGAAAATCGGGGGAATTTTGTTTTTGTCTCGTCTATTTGTCTTCGAAACTTTTGTGTATGAATGCAAGTTATATGACTCTCACTTTTCATATGTGCATTTCTTGTGACAAGACCTTTTATTTGGTACCAACGTCTTTGACTTTGTGACCGTGGAGTTTGACCTTCTACAAAAAAAACCCAAAACAAAACAAATCACAAACCATTGACCACAGAGAGTACATCAATTTCTATAAATTTATGGTGAAGCTTACTTTCTTTGGCTTTGTGACCTTGGGGTTTGACTGTCGTTTACGAAAAAAATATCTAGAAAGTCTCTCGTGATCTTTTTGTGGTAGGGATTTCTCGTTTCGTATATTATATAGATTCTTTTATTTGATACTGTCGTCTTGGACGTTATGACCCTGACCAAGGAGTTGGACCCAAATCCCTTTAACTTTGCTCATAACTTTGCTTGAATGATGAGTGATAAGTATTTCATACGTTGATTCTTTGTTACATGTACCAGGCATAAGAAGATTTTGTCCTTGTGTATTGTTTCTTTATGGTCATATGGGGTATTGTGTTTCGCACACATACGTACATCTTTTTTATTGTTATCTTTGTACAGATGAGGATCGGAATCCATACTGGATCCGTCTTGGCCGGAGTAGTGGGTGCACGCATGCCTAGATATTGTCTATTTGGTAACAACGTGAACCTCGCAAACAAGTTTGAATCTGGAAGTGAACCAACAAGGATCAACATAAGTCCTACATCGTACAGGTGAGGTTAAACATATATACCTAATATCACGAGGGGAAATATGCATATCACTATTAATCTCTGTTCGGAATACATTCATAATACATGTACATGTACAAGCGCCAATATATGAATTGTCCATTTGTCAGATGTCTTTCAATTTCTTTTTTTTAAAATGAAAATAAGATTTAGTGTGTACTATGTTGGTTTGTTTTAAATCACACTGGGAATTTTTCACTCACATTGAGACGTCGTCAGCTTTAGGTGAGGTATCACAATTTTAGACCCATGGTTAGCGCTCTGGAGCCTGTTTCATCAAAGGTCGTAGACTTACGCCCTAATTTAAGGCTAGTCAGAGGGCTTACGCCAATATTTAGTCGGGCGTATTTTCTGACCAGGTGTGAAATTTGGGCTTAACATATAGTCGGTGTAATGTTACGCTCTTTGATGAAACATAAATTGGTCTTAGATTTTGTGTTAGTCCGGGACTTACGCCTGGCGTAAAGTTACGCTGGGTGTACGACCTTTGATGAAACAGGCTCCAGGACCGTCGCAATGTGGGTTCTTCAACGTAGCAACGTCTGCTGCGACATGGAACCTCCGTTCTTAGGTCGTATCCACAAAGACCAGCATTTTGCAAGTCTGTATTGGTGTCAGAAGTCAAATACGAAACTTATACCGCTGCTTGTAAGGTTATATCTAAACATTTTGAAAGAAAACGTCACAAACAACACGTGGAATAGAATGAAAAAGAGATGGATGACAGATGATAGACAATTTGTACCAGTAGCTGTCATATACTTGTCAAAACTCTGAGGGGAATATTAAGTAGGGGTGAATGGTTAGAACCTGAAATATTGGAAGTGATGGAGTGGATTCTTGGAAACTGATGTAGAATTTGTGTTTGCATTTTTAGCTCACGTGAGCTGATAGCAATGAGCTTTTCTGATCACATCTAGTCTGTCTCTGTTTCAAATTTTCATCTTCTTCTAAACTTCTGAGCCAATGTGATCAAAACTTGGTACAAAGGATCTTAGGGCTCCCAGTTTAATTTTAGGATCCGTGCTTCTTTGCAATTCAATAAATAAGAAATAAATGACAATTTGTTAAAATAGGGTGGGGTAACTAAAACTATCTTCATAAAAAAAACATTGGCTCAGAAAAGACAAACCTTATATGACAGCTTCCTTAAAGAATGTTGATTCAAAATTGTCGTAATCGTGGAGAATCCTCACTACAGCGACAAACGTCATGCATGGTTCAAAATTTGTGGCCCTTCACTTATAACTGATGTCTCCTGTGAGTGGGAAATTCTCAAATGGGACGTAAAACAAAAAACAACCTAATATTAGAATGATAAGATAGTGTAAAGTTAAAGAATTACTGTAGTATAGATCGGAAAAATATTCATCCAATAAAATATTCTATGGTCTTTCTTCTTAGGATATATATACACATATATGATTTTATATTTGGTGTATGCAACGGCCATTTCTAAGTCTTGTTTGTTCATCCTAAAGGGGGGTTTTTTTTGTAAAAGAAGAAGAACTTCAAGAAAACTTACAGAAATTTTTAAAGTCATCGTAAGAATCAGATATAATTTTGTTTTCATTCTTAAACTTATTTTGTTGGTGCTTCAGATGCTTACAAGCGACAGATGGATTCAAATTTACCCCAAGAACGAAAGAGGACTTACCATCTGGTTTTCCATCGGAAAAAGAAGATGTGTGTTATTTTCTGGATGGCTACGAACACCCAGACTTCGCAGGATGTGACGACACGGAATTTGATCACATTGACATTGCGTTACAGGAACTACATGTAGCCACGTCAAAGGAAGTGACGTAGTAGGAACAAACTTTAATCTGAAGTTGGTTATATTATATGCCGTCCGTTTAAATTTCTGTACACCATAAAAAATGTTAAGTGTTTATTGTCTAAATAGCATTACATTTTATTGTAGATTGTACATTTCACTGTTTAATTTAACATGTTGACTTTTTATACTATTTGACGTATATATAGTGTCGTTTAATTTAAATGTTTGTAATATATATGTAAATTTTATTCGTATTTTGTAACGTTCTAACAATAACAACTATTTAATAAAACCTTGTTTAATTTTTCTCTAGTGTTCCTATGGTGTATTAAATGAATTCTGCGACAGTTCTATGCAGTGTCTGTGCAGAATAATCGGTGCTTTAATGTCTTATTCTGGTATATGATACATATTCAGTTTTACATTTATACCCTGCGTGCAAATAGAAAATTAAAAAAAAACAAAACGACCTCGTCTGAAGTTTTTGATTCGAAAACTCTTCATTGAATTGTTCCTCATCAAATGTTAAATCGTTCGTTTGACTTGGCATACGTAATGTTTAATTTTTAGGTATCTGTAAACTAAAAATATCGTATCAAAATGTCTAATATTACCCCATAACCACTGAAAGTTGTGTGAAAATGGAACAAGCAAGACACAGATATTTGGTTATACCGTCGTTTATAAAGCTCCATAAAATTTTCGAGATTCCAAGTATAAATGCTCCCATTTTACCGTGCTACAGTTTGCGATAAGACTCGGCATACATCAGCAGTGGTGGCTTCGATTTAGAGAAATCGACGTGCACGTTACACGCTGACTGGAGAATACAGATTTTCTACTCTTTTGATCAAATTAATAACTCTCTCCGAAGATGAATTCACGTTAAAGTCAATAACTCAGACAAAGAAATAAAACGAAAATAATTAAAAACTATTGAAAACAATTTTGTTTCAAAAGAACAAAAGTGACACCCAATCATTTAATATTAATAAAACACTGAGGTGCACGTGGGTGTCTTAAGTTTCTCTGAATGAAAGTGTTGAAGAGATATAGATTCTCGCAGGAGCTATAGAAATGGATAATTTGAATTCGCATACCGTGTTAAAACACATCAAATTAAATTAATTTTGCTCATACCATAGCTGATGAACAATCTAATTCTGCTGAATAACCACCTCCCTTGAGGGTAATCGTTCTGGAGATTAGGACCCGTAAGAAACCAATTTTCATGTCCCTGGTTCCTGACCCACGTTTCTGGTGACTTACCTACCTGTCCGCTCTCCCGGACATCAAATTTCTAAAATTAAAGTTTAATCTTTTTAAAGGTCGTATAATATATGGCGATTTAATTTCATCCTCCTGTAGGGGACCCTAGCACGGATTGGAATTCTGAACGTTCTTGTCCATCTAAAGACTTCAGTGGTCCCAAGATGGACGCGATCGGATGGGCATGTTGGTTTTTAGCTTTCCACGGTATATGTCCACCTCTAATCGTGATCATAACAAGGCAGAAACTTCATTATACTTATTTAACTTGAGACCGTAACTTTAAACATGATATACGTATTGAAAATCATATCCTGTATGACATTCTAAGAAAGTGAACATTTATTTCGCAGTTTTAGTTATACAACAAAGATCTTAACAGCAAATATATAATAAATTATTATACTGACATAAATTTTGCTTGCATGCATGTGTAAGGGTGAAAAATGGATGGACACCCCTGTAATTTGCAAATTAAGGTGAGCTATTCTAATACAGGTTATGACAGGGATTCAATTGCAAATTAAAGTCTTTAGAATATACATTTTAGAGGTTAGTACGACATTGAAAGATCCCCTTCTCCTCCAGAAAAGTATATACCTCTAACATCCAACACAAATCTATAAGAGAATGATGAATATTTACACACTAACACGTTTTCATTTAGCAAATTGATAGCTAAGATATAATTAGCGACGATACAATTCGTAAGTACAATCGCTCTCTTGAGTAAGATTGATTTTGATCACAATACCAATATAAAAAGAAATACTTTAAATCCTAGTATTCTTTATATCAAATACAATTCTAAATAATGCATATCACTGTTGCCAACAAAGTGAAATCCATAAACTGGTAAAAAACAACATGGATGATTAAGTGAATGTGTTCATTGATCAAACGAACAATTGCGCAAGCTCGAGCTCATTACGGGTCTTCCGGAAAAACCTCATTTCGTCACAAAGAGCGTTTTCATCCTCTACCGCCGGATGTCGCTGTACAGATCCCTCTTCTCCCTGTAATTGTTGCGATTGCGAGCACAGTATGTCAAAAGTACGCTAAAGAAAATAACCGCTGTATCGACATAGGTTACAAAACCAATTAACTAACGGTAGATAATCAATATAATTAAATATCTTTATGCTTCATCAACTTTCTGTTACGACAGTGTTTTTTACGCATGTTTTACTTCCGGAAATAATGTAAAGGATTAATGAAGACGGAGGGATATCGAGAGTATGGATAGACTTGTGCAACATTCCCTCTTCCTCTTGCGGTTATACTGTTGACCTTGACCATAAGATGATATTTCTGTAGATTGCTTTAAAAAGTGATGTAACAGTTCCTGATTCATCACAATATGATGAAACGAGAAATATCAAAATTATAATAATCCGTAATTAGAATTGTATCAAAGCCAAATCCCAGTTTAAAGCTATACTTGTAAGTTGTATTGTTACAATGAAAAAAAAAATACATAAGATAATGCAAAAGAAACCGAACAAAATAACAAACAACCACCCCTTAAAAAACTCCAAACAAAATAAATAAATAAATAAATAAGACTAGAATCAAATATATTTAATAAAAACCCAAATACCCCCCCCCCCGAACCAAGTAAAAATAAACAAACAAAAAACGGATAAAACAACACCAAAAGAAACAAAACAAAAACACCCCCATCTCCAAAAAAAGAACACCCCCAAGCAAACAAAAATAAAAAGCCCAAAAAAAAAAAAAAAACAAAAAAAAAAAACAAAAAAAAACGCCACGGTAGAACGTTCGTTTGTTTAATCTTTATATTTTTGACAAAATTCCTCCTATGTTTTTTTTTTTGTTTTTTTTGTTTTTTTGTTTTTTTTCATTTTTTTTTTTTTTCAGGTTTTATAAGATTTATTTCCCAGACCTATCACTAATAACATTTAACAAAAATAGCCTATCATTATAGAAAAAAAAAGTGTGGAAAGCTGCCAGGGATGAGGGCCCTGACTAAGTTCCACGCTAAATACATATAACAATATGATTTAAATTCCTCCTATGTTACTTCATTATAGGCGACAAGATTTTCAGTCATGCTGAATCCATGCGAAGCATTCTCCGGTTGGATATGGCTTTTTCAAGCTCTGTTCTACATATGTAGGCCTTGTGTTCTTTGTCTCTCTCATAAAAACCTAAAGATAACGAATAGTGATCAATGTCATAAATCCTATTAATTTGTATTTCGTATAAGACTTATGAGATTGATCACTGTTCGTTATCTTCAGCTTTTCACATGGAAGGCAAATTTAGAGATGGACGAATTATATACCAGAGGCGGGGCCAAGTGCCTAGGAGGAGTGAACATCCCCTGTCGACCGGTCACACCCGCCGTGAGCCCTATATTTTGATCAGGCAAACGGAGTTATCCATAATTAAAATCAGTGTATAAAGAACGGCCTACCAATTGATATGAAATACGTCATGCAGACAGCATTTGACCCAATGGAAGGTTGTATTGGCAAACTAGATCGTTATAACGACAATAGAATTACGAAATGCTGGATTTAAACGAGACTGTTAAAACCCCTGTAACATCAACTTGTTTGCCAATAGCCAGCCTCAATTTAAAAAGTGATCATATGCAGAACAAGCTTTTGCGTATCGAATTCGCTGAGAGACATAAATAGTATTTGCTGGTGATAATGGAATGTTGCTCATAAATTTGGGATGTTAACGATGGAGAAGCTGAAATCGTCCCATTTGTCATAAAGTTGAGTTGTTTGTTTGCCGTAAATGTCTATGTTCAATACAATATCCAAGTACGAAGCAGACGTAGCAGACTATGTGATGTCTTTTATTTCGAGTAAACTGAGATATATGGAATTGACATAAATAAGAATGACTATCATTAATAGATAAAACATCGTCGGTGTATCTAAATGTTTAGTTAACGGTCACAGCTATAGAATATTTCCTCTCATGTAGAAGCTTTTGAATAAATTTTGTCTTATAAGAATATAAAGCAGGTCAGCTAACAAAGGAGCACAAACAAGCCAAATAATTTTTCTTCTCATGTAGATGCTTTTGAATAAATTCTGCCTCATAAGAATTAAAAAAAAACAGGTCAGCTAACAAAGGACCACAATTCGTGTCCATGGGCATTCCAACATACTGTTGGAATACCTGATCCCCAAAACCTACGAGGATATTTTTTTTTTAAATATGTATTACCACTAGATAGGAATATATGTATTATCACTAGATAGGACTATTTTCCTTTAGCATTTATGTTGAAGAAGCAAATGGCTATGATGTCAAACATGTAGTCTTTAATTCATCGTGATGAATGGTCGTTTAAGTGTTGAAACCATACGTTTGATGTTGTTGATTTCAGAAAAGTTCTGTGATTTCAAATTTACTAGAAGCTCGTTAGAATTTTTTAGAATCCATTTTTGATTTACACCACTTCTGGTATGTTATGTACATAGTTTTACATCAGAACCGAACACAGGAGATGAAACACGCAACACTCCGTTTAATCGAAAATTGAAATTTTGTCATGCTTGAATATATTATATAGATTTCCTGTTATGAAATCTGTCTTAAAATGACAATGCGGAACGATTCTGTCTTGTTTTGACGCGTATCGATTCTCCTTGAAACTTCAGGTCAACGACCATTAACCTCTGTTAATGAATTAATGCTGACAACTCGCTGCTTAATTGTCATATATATGTATGTTTCTTGCTGACAATATTGAAATTGCATCTTTCATTTCATACGCTGACAAATGGCGGATCGCATATTGACTATGTGTCGTCTACCGTATGCCCGTCCCTAATACGAACATACATTTGGAATCTGATGATGATGCACATTTTGTCGTAAATTATCTGTTATTGCAATTAACTCATATTAAAGCGATACCGGGGTAATATACATGCAACTTATATCAATATATATTTTGTGACTGCCGAAATCAAATCAATGTGTTTCCCAAATTTTAAACCGTATGCGTAATGCATGTTATAGCATAAATTTACGATAAGTACCTTTTAAAACGTAACTGGAAACGATTCATTTTCCCCTGCCGTTCATTCCGAAGATTGTTAAGCGATTCACTACAGTGCAGTTGATGTACTATAGGATTAAACGTTCTTTTTGAACTCACAAAACTGAATAAAAGTGTGAAGCACTTTTATGTTAAGTTTGTGAGTAAAATGTACTGTTTACACATCGATAAATTCTTCAAAAAGAATGTTTAATTCTTATAATTCCAATTTGTTAACTGTATTATTGAATAGTTCCGCGCATTACGTCTTTTTCATGCGTGTATTGTTACGTAACGTTTTCGGATTATTCAATTTTATCCAATCAAAACAATTGTAATATATCAAAACGCATTCCTTCAGTCAAAAATTGTGTTTAAGATGAAGAAATACAAACAAGATACATTGTCTGACGAATATATGTATATCAGAAATCATCCGCAATCATCGCCGAAATGACGTAACAGTGCACTCTCCAGATGAGGTCACGGAAATTTTTTTTTTTTTTTTGCTCAAGAAGCAAAAATTAGTATGTCAGTGGAATACTCTGTTCATTCATTGAATAAAAATGTGTGTGAACTTTATACCGGTATATGCTTCAGTGTGACACTTTGATATTATGAGCAACTGTGTCTGTCTAGACCATCGCTTTCGATTCACGTATCTTATATATACTCCAAATCTGATCACATATTATAACAAAATGAAATTAACGTTTGCAGTATGAAGATCAAGGGGATTATTTATCAAAGCGAGTAAAAATTAGCCTGCTGCTGCGAAGATTCGAGGACACTGCTCTATTAATGTACGCTAATTTACATTGAATAATGACATGGCAATGCTTCAAGACAGATCCAAAACGTCTTTTACGGAGTTAACAGGGGACTGTGACATTAAAATAAGGCGCAAAAACTAATTACTGTTGAAACATTTTCTGAGTAATTGAATTTTCTTTCATATCTAAAAAAGAGAAATTGACCGATGTTAGCTCTCTTGAAACAACCAATACAACTACTTTGAAAGTTGATCTCGAGCCTTTTGGCATGAATGACTGAACAATCGGAATCATTAATTTTAGTTGAGAAAATGATCACCTGTCTACTGTATTTGATCGTTATTGATTTCTTAAACACGGAAACCGGAAGCTAAAGTGGTTGTTCGGCATGGATGATGAAAAACGACAGCCACTGATTAAGATCATTTTCATCCCGCAGAAACCAGTGACACGTGATTTGCGATAGTCTTCACGTCACCAAAGATAGACTAGTACTACTGACTGAGTTCAAGTGAAATGTGACTTGAGAATTGGGTCTTGGAAGTTGCTTTACAAAACGTATTTGAGTTCTGCTTGGCGTTACTACCACCACTCCTTAATTTACAATTCTAATCCAAGGTTATTTTTTTGGTTGCTGACGTAGACCCTGATTCGTCTGTTCGTGTCTTTATTTAGTAAAATTCAATAATTAGTACATGCCTCCATACCCTCATCCCTCTCGCTAAAAGCGTACCATGTACACGGCATACACATCTAACAGAAATTCAAAACTATGTAAACTGCAAACTGGTTTTTCTTTAGTCAGCGGTAACTTTGTTTACCTTTAGATATATCTCATACAGCTACCAGATCAGATCTGTATAATGAAGCGGAACTGCTGCCACAATTGACGAAAGAAACGAGGAAATAATGGCGAGGTTGCTGACTTAGAAATATTGGTTTATGCTACCTACAATAGCGATCTTAGCTCTTTCACCTCCACGACTTGATATGGAGGAATTTGCATGTTGCTTGACAAGAAATATTGATTTCTTTTTTGCTGCATGGCATCAAAGATTTGAATCTGGCGCTAGCGTATTGCCCTCTACTATTGTCATACAGAGACCATCCGGCTTAAAATAAATACACAGTCTCTGCCAGATCTGTCGCCTTCAGTAGTATAAGGTTTGGTATTTAAAACGCATTAGCAACATTAATCATAAGGAATATACACGATGAAATTGATAAATAAAATTGCATGCATGGTTTAATATTTTCAATAAGGACTATTTATTATTTGAGAAGTGTCTGTTTCTATTATAACTTAGTTGAAGAAATTCAATATTAAAATCAGGTCAATATTTGAAAAACAAATACCTCTGGGTAAGCATAGGATAAGTAAATATCCGCCACTGAAGTTTAAACCCAAAATATATTTTCGGAACTGAAATTTCAAATATTAGCTATACTAACATCGACCAATATGAACTTTGCACTACATGAATTTCCTTGCAAAGGGATGGAATGAAATACGGATGCAGTAAGAAACAATAAATTGTGGATTTCTGGCAGGATACGAGGAATTCTAGCAATTTATGGAAATCATTTACCAAGAGGATCTTTCATCTATATGTAGAATGAAAATATATAACGACCGTCTCCGACATTTTCTCCGCAAATCGCTCATATTTTCTACTGGATGAGACATGTCGCCAGTCCATTATCAGTTGAGACTTAGGTCTGGTATGACGAACACAGGAAACATTGTGACTGTTGTGAGGAGGTTCCTGATCCCTGCCAGAAATTGGGTTCTTCCACATCATTACTCAAAGGCAATCCATGCTGAGAAGGGATTCCAAATAAACGACTGACTTTCATACAGTAAAGACAACTTGGAATTTTGTGAAAAAAATATTTATTCTTAGTAGATACAAATAATAACAATTCAAGAACATCAAATACTAAATAAATATTGAACATGTAATATAAATGAGTAAGTATTTATACTCTATAATGTACAATCACACCATCGTCGGTTTGTTCTTTGAAACTTTTCTGGTTATAAAGTAGCACTCCATTGGCTCGGATTTGCCTTTCATCTTCACATGTCCTCGATGTTCAAATTCAAATTCAGGATCAAAATTTTCCGGAGACTTTAGAAATCTAAACAAGACAGAAAGATAAAGATATAAGTCTGGAGACTCCATGAATATGTGTACTCTATACCAATGGTGAACACCTGTAGTCGGTGTGGTTAGTTACCTGTAGGCATACTCGGATACATTAATTTTGCCCTTGACTCCCGTCGTTTCCGTCCGACTTGTAAGATTCACGGTGTTTCCGAACAGACAGTATCTGGGCATGCGCTTTCCAATTACTCCAGTCACAACTTCTCCCGAGTGAATGCCTATTGTAATCTGTAATAGAATTCGTACCCGCCTATACATACTTAAATATGTAAAATATTCAGAGTCCAATTTTACATAACATTTGCGATTAAGCCCAATATCTATTTGTATAATAATGGATTATTTCACGAATGTTAGTGATCACATGATTAGAAAACCAAAAACAAGCTATATTTCTACAGTAACTAAAACGAGAACAATATTTGACCTGAAGAAAAATAAAACATGGTCATAGTCGTGTGTGTTTGTAAAACGGACTGAAGGTATTCAGTTTCCATCTTAAGCCTTACCACAATTTTGTTTCCATATGGGTCTTTCAAATGGTTGGAAATATCCATCATATCTAAGGAAAGTCTAGCGATGCAACGCGCATGGTCAGTGCACGGTTCCGGAAGTCCGCTGACGGCCATGTATTTGTCTCCGACTGTTTCAACCTGTTACATACAAGAAAATTCAGAAAATGATTGTTATCTCAATCAAGTCAAAAAGATAACATGGACGAAAACGAAAATTGGCAATATATTTTTACCGCAACTTTGATCAGTTGAGCGATATGCTATTTCAGTTTGATAAAACAGCAAATGAGTGATGTGCTATTATCATCAAATGTTATTTGCTAGAATTTCACAATATTGAATATTGCCATTGTCAGCCTGAAGTGATGCGATACCTTATACACGTCTGTATTGGTTTTGAGCAAATCGTCAAACTTAACGTAGACTTCATTCAGTAGATTGATTATCATTATGGCCCCTTCAGCATCCGAATGCTGAGCACAGAATTCGTTGAATCCCACGATGCCACTGAATAAAATGGTGACTTTTTCGTGCTTGGAAGCTGGAACAGGGCGTTGGTGACGTAGTTCGTTTGCCACTGATATTGGCAAAATAGAGTACATCAATCTACAAACCATAAAGTTTATGTTGGTAGTTAATGCCTCATGCTTATCAGAAAGAGCGATATCACTGACAACTTTTATAGACGTACCTGTCTGTTTTGGCTTTTTCATCCTCCAGCTCGCGGTAGGTCTGTTGTAGTTGGTCATTAAGTACCTCCAAATTCTGTGCTAATTTATAGTCCGCCTCAAACCGCTCGGACAGCAACACGAGGTCACGGGTGGCGTCATGAAGAGGAATGTCGCTTAGGTAGAGACCCTTACGAAGCAAATCGTCCAAATTCGTCACGCTTGGAGAACAGAGAAATAACATCATATCAGACTCTGGGACGTAAATCATTTGTCCTTTCAAACGCATACGCGAAATATCATGGTGCTCTGTAATATTCGTTTGTACATATAGTCCATCCGAGTCCAATATACCAGGTTTTGTTCTCAGCACGTATACAGTGTTAATATGTGAAAGTACATTGTTAAATTCAAAATCCATATGAGGACGAATCATCTCAAACACAGAATCCACCCGGCAGTTGTCCACACCCGTGTGAGGTATCACTCTCTGCAATGAGGATCCAGTCTGTCGGAGGATCATGTTACGATCATACATGAAATGAAAGGGAAATGCCCGACAGAATGTAGCAGGACTGATCTTCTTCTTTTTAGAAAACATACCATGGTGACCAGGAGTTTCAGAGTCTATTGGGTTTGTTTGCTTGTCTTTATGAGTAATGGCAAATTGCACGTGATCACAGTCTTTTGACTTGAAGTTGATGACTTCCACGTCGACCTCGGATTCGTGGAGTTTATGCGCGACCTCTTTGACGATACCTATCACGATAGGTTCCAGTCCGTCACGCTCCGAGTAGTAGTGAAGAATTAGAGCCCCATCCTCCTTCCGCTCCGTGCACCGAAAAGATGGAGCGCGCATGCCTGGATATATGGTGGCAAGATGGTCGTGCAAGGCGTCCAGATTTTGTAGAAAATCTCGAGTGGTACCCCCTAGAACTTGAAGAATCTTGTCATATCCGGACTCTTGGCAGAACTCAAAAAACATTTTCCCGAAGAATTGAAGGATATCGGCTGCTGGTAATTCTGAACAGTAATATGTAAATTATAAGTGAATACTGGTACTATGATTTTACTTTGAAAAACACAATTGTTAATTTGCATTGATTTTATTGGCAATTTAAAACAATACCCAATATCTTATTCAAAAATATGAATGGAATGGGGCAGCAGGCACTGCCTATTTTAGAAATTGGCAAATATTTCAATCTAATTTCGATTTCAGCTGGAAAATATACAACGTCAATACTTTCATGAAAACACCCACCAAGGACCTTGGAGGCTGCACCAACCAGGTCGTAGGTTTTCACATCTTCGTACACCTGCCGTACCAGAAAATGACCTTCCATTTCCAAGCCTGCCTCTTTCCTACAAAGTGGAACAATGATTTTCTGAAAGGTTTCTGAAATTTTACAAGATTATGATTGGTGCTTTAAAATTTATCTTCCTATCTTGAAAAAAAAAAAAAGAAATCATATTTACAACTTGCATCTCTATTAGCGAAAAGATAATAAACACCAATAGTTTTCTCTTAATACTGACTGGCAGATTTGCCCCAAAATTACGCACACGATAGAATCAAGATAAATATGCTCAACCGTCGTGTTATCTTCCAGAAAACTGTGTAAACTTTACTTTTGTAATAAACATAATTGACTGGAACGCACGCCTACACGTATCTTAAATCCTTACGAAATTCTTTAATGATTGTCATTGAGTATGATCTGATTCAATAATAGGCTTGACTGCAGTCCCTGTCTCTCACATGCATATAGTGTTTCTCTGATGTGTATAAAACACAACAAAAGCGGATAGTCGATTGTTCCTCATCATCAGAGGCACAATAGTGATGGAAATTGAATTATATGCAAATATTTGATAATGGTAAATCAAATATATCCCAAGGTACTTCAAACCACAATTGATTTACAGCTGCAACGGAGAAATTGATCGGACTGAAAAAACACCTCACTCCATGAGTGAATCGGTGTGTCCAAGGCAGATTATACAGTTCGGAGAGAGGCAATACTTCTTTCTGCTTAAGAATATGATGTATAGACTCAATGTAATAAAGATGAAATGGTGAACATTTCTCAGAATGTTAAATACGTCTGCTCAGTATTTTAGTTCTTTTTGTAATACCTTTCATTATGTGGGAAAATAATGCTAATTATTATATCTGTGGTAATGTATTTTATATACGTATCTCAGCTGCGTACATATATTTTGACATACCAATGAGTCTTCGTGAAGAGCCTGTTGAAGAAATTATAATTCAAACATTTGAATACTCCATGTGTTCCATTTACGAGTACTAGATTAATGGGCGTGTCAGTCTCAGTCTTTCAATGTAGAGTTCACAGATCAAATCTCAAATAATCAGGTCCCTAACTGCTGTCATGGAGTATTGCAATAACAGTAATAGCAACAACTGTTGAAGAAAAAAAGTCGCAAAATGAATTGAACTTTTCATCGGTATTTCGGAAACCAGTGTAAAAACTACAACTTTTTAAGTGGAGATTTTGACAAGACAAAGCAGCACCTTTCCAACACCGAAATGCTCTTTTGCTGTTTGAGATCAACATTTGGAAGACCATTATTTACACTTAAATCATGACAGAACCTCTTGGATCCTGGCATTACATACTCATGGCAATTTGTCAACAGCGCGTTTCGTTTCTTACTTTCTAGTACGTTCAGCTAATGGTATACAATGTATTGTTGACATTCCTGTTTGAATGAAAGCGTACAGAATAGATGGTAAAACAATCGAACAATTAATAATCACGTTCTGTAAAAAAAAGTTAACAAAAATAATTGTACTTTTTGATCCTGTTATTTGACCTGAGCAAACATATTTGAACTGGTCTTTGTATATATAGTTGTAAAACACGTTGAACTCGATGTCATTAAAGCCAAGATCCAAGATAAGTATAACGGTAATTATATGGCTAAACTATGCAGGCTACCGGTATAAAAATAATACGAAAACCAATATCAACCGTGAATACTACTAGGGTTAGTAGAAACTAGGTTAGGAGCAGACTAACACTGACGTAAGCAACGGATACTGTTCTAGGGTACCAAAGAACTTGTTTGTCTTGCTTACTTGATGTTCTCCCAAGCTTCATGTCCAAAATTACGGACCACAAGCAACTCCAAAGCGTAGTTCACAAAACCATACTAAAAAAAAAAAATTCCTTATGTTAAGAAAATCTTATATAAAATCATTTTCAATTATTTATTGAGCAGAGAGAACTTTAGGTATCATATATTTAAAAAAAAAAGACTTCGAATTTGTCAATAATGGTGAACAAGTCCATTTTCTTTTTACGTATTTGTTTAAATCGTACATTATAGATAGAAAACAGACATATTTCCCCCCAGGTTTTGCAACATCTGTTGAGACAACTATTTATTGCTTCCTATTGACTGGAATCTTATTAATATCATAAATCTCTTCACTTACTGTGACAGAGGTGCACCTAGCCCCGGTTTTCACACACCAACCATTATAATTTGATGAATCATTTACAAAAACACTTCATACAAGTCTCTGTGTATCATAACAACGTGTAAATTAAATTTACGCTGATTATAATTTCACTCCATTAGATAGAAAAGAAAGTGTACATAATAGTCTAGAGTCAACACTACTCACCATTTTGTCAGATGCCTTTTTTCATCGCTTCATCGGACACTCTTCAGACTCCCGATCTGCCAGTGTTTCTTCGATACTCCGATTCTCTGTGTGCAGATTTTACAACCTCGGAATAAAAGCGCCGATATTTACAGTATACGGAATCCCTCCACTCTAGCTCAACTCGCGCTTTTAAGTGGAATTGCTTTATGTAAATTTTATCTGATATAAATCTTTAAAACGCTGGAGAAATATTGAGGGTAAGATTTCCTTTCTTTTGTGGTCACAGGTATATAACATAGATGTGAATAACAATTCGGGGCACGGGATGGGGGATAATGTAAGGTCCTCCGAGATAAGAGAAGGGCAGATGTATTAAAAGTATTAACGATCAATGGGGACGCGTGGGAACCGTCTGGTGATAAATTCTTTAATGACAGTGAGACGGGCCTGATGAGTTAGCACGCGTTGCTAGGGTACTTGCATCTGGCCCGAGCTATTTGGCTTGATTATCTCTCCGTTCGTTCCGTCGGGATAATACCATTTTCTGTGTATTGCTCCTGCCAGGTAGGGATATTAGCCCACACAATTCGTGATTGAAATCAATCTCAGCATTTTGCAGTCTGCAACGAAGTAAAGCAGCTTGTCTTGTCACAAAGTAATAAGTCGTTTTTACCAAACGTGCTGTGCAGGTTTTAATATAATCGTCTTTCAAAAAAAGAAAAACAATCTGATTTTATTTATAAGTGTTTCCTGACATATATATTTCGTGATTTAGTGGGTATCAAATGGCATGGAGTCTACACAATATCTTTCGTTCACTAATGTAAGTAGGTACACATATTGGTTGAATTCAGGTGTTTTCGCGCCATCATGCAACCAGGGAAAGACATAAATGTATTTAAATATATTTTTTCAATCTTAAAAAGTGGATACATATGAAAACCACGAGGACGGTACAAACTTTATTGATCTTGTTTTATGGAGGCGATAAACCCGATGGATAAGTGTCAATTATTCAGCCCTTGCTCGAGGCCTCTAAGATTCTCATTCCCGTTTTCAAATTGAAATGTTTCAATATAAACATTTCGACCTCCTCTGTATTTGAAAGCTTTAAAGTCTTTTTTGCGTTGAAACACCTAATCCCCGAGTATTGTGGTTGCCTTTTCTGTTTCTCCTAATCATTACGATCCCTGTGTGACTTGTACTTCGATAGCTCGCTGTTTGTCAACGATAGTCGGTTTTGCGATGTATTCTCATGTGTTAATTGGGAAGTGAATGGGTTAATTATTGGATGCAATGAGGAGAGTAATGACCTGCATCCTGACTATTTATGGCTGTCTCCAGAGAGTTTTACATGCAAGCTTACCCACAATTACATCATTCCACCATCATCATCTGAACCGTACGCACTGAAACAATCCAACAAGGCATATACATCTGACGTCACTATTTTAGGCGTGGGGTAAAAGGCTGAGCGGAATGAAAGATTAGTTTATTCTTTTAGAATAAGCTATGTAGTCAATACTAGCCAAAAACAAATACCTATATTTAATAAAAATTCAAAATGATGTCAAAGTACGACAGGATGGACAATGTCCAAGATAGGAATTCAAAGAGCTAGATTCAAAAAGTGTCATATTTGGCCTATATATTTCTTGAAAAATAAATTCTCGTTTCCTTTGAATGTATGTACCAATGTATTACATGTACAAACAGAATAAGGCTTCATATGAGGTTTCCGCAAATAGCAAATACAAATCTTCAAATTTCTCAAATACGGTTAGGACGAGAATCTATACAACTTCAAAAACAAAGTCAAAACATATCAATGTTTAAAAAAAAAGTGTTAAAAGATTTGTCTCCGCAGCACGCAGGAAAATTGTGATATTTTGAATCCTGTTCTAACAATTTTTTAAAAACAATGCACATGGGTTACCAATTTATATTTCCTCACCTAGTATTGATAGTAACATTCTTTTCATGTTCTCATACACGTACTCTTAATTTGACAGTTCGCCTCCACAAACTCCCAAAAGCATTTATAGGTACATTTTATAATGACTATGAAGATAGATATAACCGCATAGCTAATGTTTTCCATAAACCTATATTCAAAACCGCGACTTTCACTCCACTTACCCCCCCCCCCCCTCAATCCTTGTGTACTTTTATTTATTCATCCGCCCAAAATATTCCATATACAAAATGCTATATATTTCGTAAATTTTTTATCTGTATGCAAAGAACAATAACTCCAAGTGAGAATAGAGCGTCCACTCGTAACACGCATAGTTTTTGATGTTATATAGAAACCAGAATACAGGGCGTCGAATACAAAGCACACAGCATGTAGTAGTTCACAAGGAAATCTTATAACATATTTTCATAGAGTAATATACTAAATAGAAACCGCTAGTAAATAAGATTACATGTACCATTCTTAAAGTTTATTATTAAATAGAGTTAAAAATCATAGATATAGCAAAATCTTTGTACCAAATTTCAACGAGAAATGTAACTTAATCTTGACCACACAATCCTTCCAATGTTTTAAGTTTGATAAAAATCGGGGAAGAGATGCGGTTTTAATCTTATACACGAGCGGGATATTCCTACGAAACTATGTAGCGAGGGGATAATAAACCATTATCATGCCTAACTGTTGAAATTTTCATCACCCCACCCCCACTCTTCAATCGCCTTTGGCATTTCTAAATGCATTAGGATTAATTCCAATTAGTCTTAAAATTTTTATTTCAGTGGTGCAGCCGTTCAATGAATTATATCATTTATTCATAGCAGCCATTAGAGCATGGACATGCTAAATTTCCTGTTCGTCCTCCGGAACAGGTTGTTGTCGTTGTCTGGTGTCCTGGATGACTCGCTCACCAGCCCACTCTGACTGTCCGTCTCTTTACCTCTCTCCCTGCTGCAGGCCAGGATGGTGAAGATGGTAATGATGATGACCACCAGACCCACTGCACACGACACCAAAGCGATACCCATCGTCTTTTTCTGTTCGGTGGCAAACCCGCCATCATCTAAAACATGAATTCAACATATATAGACTATGTACTGAAGTCCGAGAATCGGANTCGGTGGCAAACCCGCCATCATCTAAAACATATGAATTCAACATAAATAGACTACATACTGAAGTCCGAGAATCGGTCGTCTGGTTTCGGAATCATAGACTATTGTGGTCATACAAAATATAGTGTCTTCACAGAATGGGTAAATGATGCCGACACTTCAGAAGAAGCACAAAGCTTCACGGCAGAGATATAGTAACTATAAACATGATGGAATAATTAAATTTTCACAGGATATCCCCGATAGCCATGAGAATGAGAATCTAAAGTTTCACGTAACTCGTCAGAGCAATTACTTCCGGAAAATGTTTAGCGATGAAAATGGAAAACACTCAGACAATATTTTTTCAGAAATATATTAGGAAGATAGGGTTGCAGTCATAATTCAGAAGGCGACAACAGCTTCCTTCATTTCTTCTATATCTGTGTAATTATGCTGTATGTATATATATTTTAGCGGGACTCATAATTCAGCGCTGCCACTAGTTGTGATGGATAGGCGCTAATTTATGGTTATGCTAAAATATGGATCTCTATTTTTGACAAAAATACATGTATTGGACCAAATGTAGTACTCAGTGAAGCTGTTTGATTTATCAAACTAGCCCAAGAAAGTAATACGCAAGGCACAATAAAAAATTGTTGGATGCATGCAAAGTGTAACTGATGAAAATATGCCAGACTTTATAAAAAGATCCAGTAACTGCATTTGAAATGGATATTTTACTGCGAGTGACTGATATGAAATAAAGCCATCAACGCAGTCAACAAGTGACTTTAAAAAAAGAAGAAGACATTAATATTGGTGACAATATAATCAAACATAATATGAAATGCACTTGTATGTGATTATCGTAATCTGATAAACTTAAAGCTTTATACTGTACCAATTTTGATGAACCAGATGCGCATTTCGACAAATGATACTCATACCGAAATGTTGGAAATCCAAAACATGTAATTAAAGATTAGAGAGCTGACAAAATGGAGTGCCAAAGACAGGAGCCAAATTTGTCGAAGGATCAGAGTTGTGCATTAAAAACTTAATGTTGTAAGTAAAATGTGTATGGTTTCTCGTGATAGCCTTACATTTTTATATCGGGGGAGCACTACTTGTTTCTCCTAAAGATAATACAGACGCAGACGATTTTACCAATACCCGGGTAAGAATAGGTTCTCAGTACTCCTTGCTTGTCGTTAAGAGGCGACTAAATGGCATGGACCTTCTGATGAGACCAAAAATACCGAGGCCTCGTGTCACAGCAGGTATGGCACAATAAAGATCCCTCCCTGCTCAAAGGCCATAGGCACCGAGCACAGACCTAAATTTGCAGTCCTTCACCGGCAATGGCGACGTCGCCATATAAGTGAATTATTTTCAAGATGGACGAAAAACAAAATATACAACCAACCAACCAACCAATATCATTTCTGGATCTGTGTTGTAAGACGAAGCTGCTATTTTCGTAGGTGTAGAACCGAATGAACACGGATTGGTGGGTCGGATAAGCAAGACGCAGAGCATCCGTGACGTTTCCATCCTCTTGCCTCAACACCCTGTACCCGAATATCGCCGAGTAGTTATAACCTGGAAATAGCCATCACAATATGTTAAGTAGATAGGCATTGTACTTATTCACATGACATAAACAATGAAGAAATACTGAAACCAGAAGTTAAGTATCTGTTCCCAGGATTCATTTTTCATCGACTGGTTATAATTATATTACACAATATCAGAAAAAAAATGCAGATTCTATTAAAAACCCGGAGTTTAATGTCTTAATTGCCTTTTCAATCACACAAAAACTTGTGCATAAAGTGACGTGAAAAACTGGAAATATTTTTGGAACTTGTTTTTCTTTTCAATAAATCACGTCTACTGGTAGGAAATCAAAAGGCGAAGATAACAAACATTGATCAATCTCGCAAGACTAAAACAGAATGCAAAACAAGAGTTGGGTAAACACGGCCCCTGGACATAACAGAAGGTGGGATCTGGGGGTCGTAACATAAAAGGTACTTAAGACTAAGATCAAACTTAAGTAAGACACAAGTACGTTCTTAGACTTAAGTCGTAACATAAAAGACGCTTAGAATTACAAATCTTAGCAGAACTTAGGCGGTCAACATAGGTGACTTAAGTAGGTTTGAGACATCTATGAACACATCATACAGGAAATCTAAATGATTATGGACTGTACGTTAGTTTTCATGTGCTACTATTAAACTGATACTCGAATATGCTTTTAAGTTGAAAAAAAATTATGTCCCGTTTACTTGTATTTAGCGAATATAGTAAGTTGAACATCTTCAATAGAATGTTGATGCAATTTAAATGTAAAATGTAAATAGATTATTGGTTTCCGAGCCATGACCTTCCGTTAACAAGAAGCAAATCCCAGTAAATACAGAAAACCAAAAAAAAGATCGTGACGACTTTAAAAAGTCCCTGGGCACAATCACCGGTGGTTATCAGTAACGTCACCGAATTCACGGTATTTAAAGCGATAGATGCAGACAATGGTAAGTAAAACATCCCATTGCATTCAAATGAGATACAATATGTAAAAAATACATAGCTGGTACGAGGCACAACAATTACCGCCGGTGACAATAGAGAAGGTCATCGTTAAGAAGAAAAGATGTACATGTAGTTGTGAGTAGATATCACACGTATTAACCAACGCTATTTTATGTACTTTGATTCTGTCAATACATAAGAATGACCTAGCTAAGACCTCGCTTAGTTCGTTTTATGTTACGACATGACATACTTAATGTAGTACTTAGGCGGTCCTAAACTGCGCCTAGGTCATACTTAGGACCCTACTTAAGAAAAAATAGCATGCTTTATGTTACGACCCCCAGGTGTCTAGGAGAGTAAGCGTCCCCTGTAGACCGGTTACACCCGCCATGGACCCTTTATCTTGATCAGGTGACCCAAGTAATCTGTAGTCAAAATCAGTGTATAAAGAACGGCCTAATAATTGGTATGAAGCAGACAAAGCATGTTCAGCGCTGCGTTTGTTCTCCTATAAAGTGCGTTGCGTTGCTTTATGTGCGTTTGTCCGGCTTTAGAGTCTTGACGGTACTGCCCATGATCCATCATCGGATACTATAGTATCCTTTCTGGAACTCATGTGGGTTATTTTTAGTGTGGATGATTTCCTCGATGCGCGATGGGCTCTCTGAAAATATATATCCTTTTGTAGATATGTTGCACATTGATTGCTCGTTAATCGTGTTGACGTCGCGATAAAAATCTGATCAACATAAAAATTGGCGGAGTTAACATCGTGTTAAACGTATTCATAATCCCCCCAAAACATACATACAAAGTCGAGTGTAGGGCAACACGGACTTCCGACAAAAGCGAAGACAGGATCAGGTGCCATGGAGCAGTAAGCATCCTCTGCTGACCGGTCAAACCCGCCGTGAACCCTTAGTCGAAATAAAGGAAACGGGATTGATTACCCGTCGTCAAATCTGGTAGGAAAATGATAGTTTAACAAAGGGTATGATACAAATCAGGCAACTTGTGACTAAGTAATAATTAGTAATAGCAAACAAGGTCATTATAGCGACCGTAGAATTTGCGAAATGACTTTAAACGAGATTCGTTATAACCCTGCAACATCAACATTGTTTGAAGCGTTTGCACCAGCGATCGTTGGAGATCCGACATTTTGAATGAGAACATTGCAAAATCGACGCTGTCAGTCCTGACTTATTCAAATTACATAGCAGGTTTAATGTACGATAATTTCATTTCTATGTCACTATTAAATGAACTTTCTACAATTTTCATGGAGTTTAAATGACCCAGAATCGGTATGTACAATATACATGTATTGTAACACAATCGTAGAATGTCATTGCCCGACCTACACAATGGTTCTGACATCAACGGCTACGAACAGCTCTCAAATTCAACCGACATATTCAAAACTCTACGGAAATGTACGATATTTCTCGTAGTAAGACACCTGGATTTTGTAAAAAGGAAAGGCGAAGATAACGAACAGTGGTTAAACTCATAACGTCTATAAAGAATACAAAAGCAAGAGTACGTCAAGCATGGATCACTGGACATACCGAAGGTGGGATCAGGCGTCAAGGAGAGCGTATGCAATGCGCGGATCTAGAGGGAGGGGGGTCCGGACCCCCCCCCCCCCGGCCCTGGAATTTGCAAAGCTTAATATCGCCGATATTACTGGAAATGAAAAAATAGTTATTTTTCATATTTGTGTACTTCCACAGTTCATCACTTAAGGTTGGACCCCCTCCCTTGGAAAATTTTTCTGGATCCGCGCCTGAGTATGCATCTCCTATCGACCGGTCACATCGGCTTTGAGCCTATATCTTGATAAGATAAACAGAGTCAGAGTATTCTGTAGTCAAAATGGATGTGTAAATAACGGCTTAACAATTGGTATGAAAAACGTCACTCAGACAGCATTTGACCCAATGCAAGGTCGTGTTGGTATGTTAGATTGTTATAAACACAAAAAGGCGAAGTTAACATTGTGTCAAACGTAATATAGCGAGATGCTGACGTTAAACGAAGTCTCTTAAGGTGGAATGCTACACCAGAGAAATTTGATGTGGATGAAAAGTAAAGGCTATGATAAACAATATTTTGAAAATAAAAAAAAAAATCAATTTACTCTATTTCGTCAAAAAATGCAGTTTTAGTAGAAACCAATTTGAATTTTTTTAAAAACCGGTGCTGGAATCGAACTCGGGACCTACAGTTCAGTACGCAACGTGCTAACCTACTGGGCTACTCAGTTAGGCATTTAAATTGGGAATGAATTGAGATATAATCCTGATATTGATATTTTCATCCATGTTTGAAACGGAAGTCAGCCATTATGACGATGTAGAGATCTACCTTAAAACCCTTGTAGCCTAAAATGATAATTGTCTCGATTTAACAAGAGCAACGCCAACGTGGCTTTGTATGCCAGTCATGGCCTGGACAATGGTAAAACTACTATATGAACTGTGACCTTGACCTTGGCTCAAGGTCATGCCACTTCCAACAATTCTGTGAAATACTATTAGAAGCCATCCACTCAGTGAAAAGTTATGGTCCGAACAATGATAAAACCACTATGTGCATTGTGACCATGGCACTTCCTTGGGTCCAGGACAGCAATTTTGTTAAATATTATTCAAATCCATGATACCCGTGGGGGCCCGGATTAGAGTAGGTCCCAAGCATACCCCTTGCGTGTCGTAAGAGGCGACTAAATAGGGCGGTCCTTTGGATGAGACCACAAAAACACAAGGTCCCGTGTAGGTGTGGCACGAAAGAGATCCCTCTCTGGGTGCCGAGCATAGGCCTGAATTTTGCAGCCCTTCACCGTCAATGGTGTCGTCTCCGTAAGAGTGAAATATTCTCGAGTGGGACGTAAAACAGTAAATCAATCAATCAAATCCCGGAACTCGGTGAAAATTTATGGCCCGGTTAATGTTGAAACTATTATGTACATTGTGACCTTGACATTTGACCAATACTCTTGTCTCAGAATCGTACATTGTGACCTTGACCTTTGATCAATACCCTTGTCTCAATATCATGACACACCCCTAGGTCCAGGCCAACAATCCTGTGAAATATTATTCAAATCCATGCGCTCAGTGAAAAGTTATGGTCCGAACAATGTTAAAACCACTATGTACACCTTGACCTTTGACTCAAGGTCATGGCACTTTCATGTGTCCACGCCAACAATTCTGTGATTGATTGATTATTTATTGTTTTGCGTCCCACTCGAGAGTATTTCACTCATTTGGAGACGTCACCATTACCGGTGAAGGGCTGCAAAATTTAGGCCTATGCTCGGCACTCACGGCCTTTGAGCAGGGAGGGATCTTTATCGTGCCACACCTGCTGTGACAAGGGGCCTCGGTTTTTCCGGTCTCATCCGAATGACCGCCCCATTTAGTCGCCTCTTACGACACGCAAGGGGATGCTGAGGACCTATTATAACCCGGATCCCCACGGGTCAACAATTCTGTGAAATATTAATCCAATCCAAGAATGATAAAATTGTGACCTTGACTAACACCCTTGTATCAAGGTCATGACACATCCATTGGTCCAGTTACGGCCTGGACAATGTTAAAAACCACTATATACATTGTGATCTTGACCTTGGCTTAAAGAGATTCTAGGGTGAGGTTTTTAAAGTGATGTCATTTTTTGGAAGTTGATTTTTGATTTTACATTGAAAGAACATCGGAATTAAAAAAGAAATTTGGGGTTTTCTGCTTTTAACATGACCTTTTTTGCACTTCAAATTTAATCAGATTATCAGTTTTAAACTCCATTCGTCTGTTGGTGTATAAACAAAACAGAAGGAATACTGAGTCAATCATTACATGAAGTAGATACATAAATGAATGTTCTTCTTACACATGCTTCGTACTTGGATATTTATTGAACATAGACATTAAGGCAAACTATTACTACATCACTTTTATGACAAACGGGAGCGATTTCAGTTCTCCATCGTCAACTTTCATATTTAGTGAGCACGTATTTCATCAATCACTCATTTGGTGGGTGTATGTTCGCACTTATCGATACCAAGAGTTGTTCGCGTGAATGATCAGTATTTTGAATTGAGGCAAGCTACCTTACAGGAAAAGTTGTGCTGAAAGGGGTTTCAACAGGTCACGTTAAAGGCAGCATTTCGTAAATTATGGTCGTTTATTAACCAATTTAGTTTACCAATATGAACCTATCATTGAATCAAATTGCTGTTGATGTGTTTCATAGCATTGTTAAGCCGTTTTCGAACACACTGATTTTGCTACGACTGTTGTTCCGTTTACTGATTCAAGACTGTGGCTCACAGGGTGTGACCGGTCGAACAGGGATGCTTACTCCTCTAGACACTGATGCGCACCTCTGGTGTGTCCAGGGGTCGTGATTGACAACTTGTTTTTGTATTCTATTTAGGACTTAACGAGATGATCACTGTTCGTTTATCTTTGCCGTTTACTCTCTTACAATACGATATAAAAAAAAGATATTATAATTGGGAATTGGAATAATAAAGACTTTCTTCATACTTGATATACGGAAAACTATTGATAATCGATTTCAGGTTAAAAAATAATTTTAGGAGATGATGTCAAGTTTCTTAAAATCCACGTAATAAATCCGAAGCCTGGTCTCAAAATTTAAATGGAACTTTAAAAAGTGTAGAGATTTCGGTCAAATTTTTAAAATCTTGGCCAAAATATACTGATTTTTTGCACAGAATTTTTGAGCAATTGAAATTGGACTTTTAAAGAATATGTTATTCTGTTTGGAAAAATCTCAGACAAAAATAATAAAATAACATATTTGAACTAGTTCCAAGTCTCACCTTGTATGATATGGTGACTAAGGGTATGAAAATAGAAGGTATATTGGATGAAATAAAAACTGTAAAATCATGCATTTTGATTAATCAATCCTTCCGCCACAAAATATAGTCCCTACCAAACCCTTTCAAAACCTGAATTGAAACAAAAATATTCAACTGGACAGGGTTTAGTTGTAAATGTGAATTATGTTTGCACCGATGGGGTCAGTATTGGACCAGTAAATACTTAGTGATAGCGTCCTGCGCAGTTGTTCTCAAAAGCTCAGCCTACAACATCCTTAAGGTCATGAAACTTGCAACAATTTTGTGGAATATTATTCCAATTCATGTACTCAGTGAAAAGTTATAACCCGGACAATGATTAAACCATTATATACATAGTCATCTTGACGTTTGACCAATAACCTTGACTCAAGGTTATATCACTGGGTCCAGGGCAACAATTCACTGAAATATTGTTTTTAAGTCTATATACAGAGGGGTCAGATTCGGGTAATTCCCGTTAACTTTGTCACGACTACGGGCTCACGGCGGATGTGACCGGTCGGCAGAGATATGCTCACTCCTCCATGGCACCTCATCCTGCCTTCGCTTTTGTCGAAGTCCGTTTGCCTACACTCGATTTTGCATTTGTTTTTTGGATTATGATTACGAATTGAATCACCGATGTTACTCGCCTATTATATATGGCCCAGACAAACTATTTTGGACGGACGCCGCCCGGACGACAGACGCCGGACAACGCCATAATTAAATGTTCTTTGTATATTGTTGCCTCTTGTGGGTCCATAATTGGTAAATTATCATATCATATTTAAAAACTGATCACATGCAGCTTGCATAAGAAACTCAGTTGATAGATTCTTGTGCTTTAGATTTTGTTTTGAATATCATATTTTTGGGGGTTAAATTCCTGTTTCCTTCCTACATGTACCTGGTAAAACGTATACAATAAAACGCAAAGTATCATTGATCGCTTGGGTAGATCAATTTAATTCACTTTTATTACCGTCGTAGATGTAGAGGCAGGATCTACCCACGGTGCAGGGCTGGTCGTACTGAGTCGCCATTACTAGGTAGAGTTCTAGGTACTCCCCTGCTTGTCCCGTAATCCTCCAATCGTAGCAAACGTCATACCTGGAACAAAATATATCTATTTATATCACAAACATCTATTTCTTCTAAGTCACCATATTCAAATGAATATATGTAAAATGAAAAAGTGAAAATAACGAGCAACAATATAAGAGCTGGGTAAACACGGACCCATGGATACACCAAGCATCCCCTGCCGACCGGTCACACCCGTCGTGAGCCCATTGTCTAGATCAGGTGAACGGAGTAATCCGTACTTAAGTGTATAAACCACGGCTCAACAATTGCCATGAAACACGCCAGACAGCATGTGACCCAATGGCAGGTTGTACTAGCAAACTATATCGTTATAACGACCATAGAATTTGCGAAATGCTGACTTTAAACGTGACTGTTGAAACCCCTGCAACAGCAACTTGTCTGTAAGTAGCCTGCCTCGATTCAAAAACTGATCATACGCTGAACAAGCTCTTGTGTATCGAAAAGTTTGAGACATAAGACACCATATGCAGGTTATGATGGAATGTTGCAACATGAATATGGGAAGTTGACGATGGAGAAGCTGAAATTGTCCCGTTTGTCATAAAGTTGAGTTGTTAGTTTGCCGTTAATATCTATGATCACCATGACAACTAAGATGGTTGTGATCAATTATGAATATTTCACTCTTTTTTTTATCATTCCCCCGATTTTTTTTTCAATGGAGCATATAGTCACGTATATATCCGTTCGAGTTAACATCTCATAGAATTTTCATCAGGATTTGATCACAAATGTTTGCTGGAGCAAGGACTTCAGGACCAAAGTTATATTTGGAAAGTCAAGGCTACTGAGAAAGCCACTGAGAACATATACGTTTGAGTTATATAAGGAAAAAGTTTCTTATTTCAAGATTTTTAATGGGTACTGATCTTATAGGATTTCAGATAAAGGCCACTAAAGAGCACTTTGTAAAGGTCTAGACCACACAGAATATATACTTTATATGAGTATAAGAAGTTCAACATTTCAACTGTTATTAATCTTTTGGACCAAGGTCTCTCATGATCATTTTGGAAAGGTGTACGTCACTCAAAACATATCCCTTATGCAAAAGTTCTTTATTTCAACAGTATAGAACAGGTATTGATCATAAGTTAAACAAATAAGTAACAAGCGTCACTCAAAGTGATATGTAAAGGTAAACGTTAATAGTTACTCAACATATACCCAACATATGAACATAAATACCTCATTTCAACAGATACAAAAATTTGCTCATTGTGCGAGTCATTCTTCATATGAGGGAGCTCATTTGTTAGATACAAATAGGCGAAGGTAACATCGTGTTAAACGTAATCATAGTCCCAAAAAAAACCCATATACAAAATCGAGTGTAGGGCCACAATTCGTCAGTTTCATTGATTTTCTTGCAGTGACTGTGTAAACAAACCCATAGGAGTATACAAAAGTAAGAAACATTGTTACCCCCCCCCCGCAATAAAGCTGTGGGGGTATACTGGAATCAGGTAGTCCGTCCGTCCTCGTGTATGTAGACGCAATTGTTTCCAGACGATAAAGTGTTATCCTTTCCATTTAGAGTCACCATATCGTACATATGGACTACCCATGGGATGAATATATTCCCTATCGAATTTGGGGTCAAACGCCATGCGCACTGGACATGAAAGTAGCAATATGATTTCTGGGCTCTGTTTAAAGTATTATTCTTTCCACTTAGAGTCACCATATCATACATATGGACTATTTATGGGACGAAGATGCTCCCTATCGAATTTGGGGTCAAAAGGTCAGACTAAACGCACTGGACATCGAAGTAGCAGTGTGGTTTCCAGGCTTTAGAGGATTATTCTTTTCACCTAGATTCACCATATTATAAAAAAAGACTACTTATGGGACGAAGACGTTCCCTGTTGAATTTGGGGTCCAAAGGTCAACCGCACTGGACACGGAAGTAGCAATATGGTTTTCGGGCTGTAGAGCATTATTCTTTCCACCTAGAGTCACCATGTCATACATTTGAACTATCCATGGATCAAAGATATCCCCTATCGAATTTGGGGTCAAAAAGTTAAAGGTCAAGTTCACTGGACATTAGGTAGCAATATGATTTCCATTTGAAATTCTTGAACAGTTAACAACACTCTGGGAAAGCGACCATTTTAGTGACCATTGCTTACAGTACCTCTTGTGTACTATCTACGATACAGGGACTTGCATGGAGTGGTACATGTAACCTGTAACTCACACCCTATCCTAGTGACCTCCCCAAACTACAAAGGCCGGTCTACAAGTCATTTCCTTATAAAACACTATTTGTGATCAAAATTAATTTTCCCCATTACCAATACCAGTATTTGGCCTTCATATATTTTAGATATTTACACTTAAATTATTTTAGATACAGCCCCGCCCACATTAGAAAGCTGTCAAAAGTCATTCTACACGGTACTTTTAAATTTAATCTAAATGATGGGAAAAATCACGCTTTTTGATTTCTTGATGTTCCCCTTGAAATAGGATATTAATGTTCTATGGTCAATTTCTTCAAAGGTTCAAAGGCAATACACAAAATCAATACATACCAGTGTAAACTGTTTCTTTTTTGTTGTTGTAAAATTAAAATATTTTAGATTCATACGAAACAGAATTTGTTCAGAAACT